>LUGF01026005.1:318031-334433 GCA_001625245.1 Calycopis cecrops
TGACTGCCCACTTGCATCCAGAGTCTCCCCGCCACGTTCACCAAGTCATCAGTGCAGCGGTAGGAGTCCGTCCAACAATGGTCTTCAGCTGCCGCCACTCGGAAACCATATCCCCAGCGGTATTCGGTCCTGCGAGCAATGCGGCCAGCCTATTGCCAATTTAGTTGATTCCTACTTTGTTAGTTGTACTATGTTGAAATAAGCGTTTTCATTTGTGCACATTGACAATTTTAAGCCATTTTAAACCACTTTAACAATACAATAAACATCTTACAAGACCCGAGTATAATAAATAAGAACCGCAATGGATATATTTGGTAAATAAGTGAAGGTACAAATTACTAACTTATTACTCTTAAGCAATTTATTTCACGCAGCTCTCTTTATTAAAGTAAGATAAGTTATGGCGGCAACTTTTTTAATCCCCAAGTTCATACGTTTCCAAAAATTACTCTATTTGATAAAATAAATAAAATAAAGACAACCCAAATCTACCAACATCTAGTTACTAGTAAGTACTTAAGTACTTACTAGTAACTTACTGTGAAAATTTATTTATACTGTGAAAACTATATAATATTCCGCATACGTCTGAGTCGGGGCTGAAGATTTATAGTTTGAAATACTTAGTACTTATCGAAAGAGTTCGACTCCTTGAAGTGGCTGTGGTCTTCGCTTGATATATCATATGGTCATAGCCACATTATATAATGTACCTATAAACATAATTATATTGGCAAAGGGCTATTGGCAAAATGTTGACTGATGGTTGATTGCAATTAATTAAAAAAAAACTGTTTTCACTTTTCGGGCATGCCGCAAAATAGGCACTGAATTCAGAATTGAAACTTCTCGACCTTTTTAGGGTTCCGTATCTCAAAGAGACAAAACGGAACCCTTATAGGATCGCTTTGTTGTCCGTCTGTCTGTACGTCTGTCAAGACCTTTTTCTCTAAAACGCATGAAGGGATTAAACTGAAATTTTTGTCAAATACGGAGGTCAGTTACGTCTTGAGGCCTTGAGAAAATCACATTTCTAAGATAACGCAATAAAAAGTTATAGACATTTATGCACAAATTTTGTATGAAAGCGCACTTTTTCGAAAATTTATAGGGTACTTCCCGTTGAGCTAGAATTCTGAAATTTGGCAAAAAGTAAGACCTTACGGTATACATATAGGAATAAATCTAAAAATTTGTAAATAAAATTTATATCACTGGAAAAATCATTACCAACTTATGCATGTAGTTCATTTCATACTAAATGTATGCAAGCACCCGCATATATAAGTTTGTCAACTTGTCGCAGGGAAGTGTAATTTTCTCAACGTCTATTACTTTTGCTCATACCTCCCGTTCCTACGGAACCCTCGGTGTGCGAGTCCGACTCGCACTTGGCCTGTTTTTTTATTCTACACGTGCGAAATTTTAATTTTCATATTGGCGTGGGAAGCTTATTATAATTTGATAAAGGTCCGGACGGTGTACAGTACTTTTTAATTTGTAAAGAGATTAGGGGATTTATAAATGAAGTATAATTTATTGTTTTTTATAATATAAATGGGACAAAGATATTAATCTTTGTCCTTCAGAAAATTGATATTGTTATAAGGTTCGTGCTGCTTTGTATGACCACGATCACCAGGTACCTCTCACTATGGGCCAGAGGCGTAGCTACCGCCGTATCACCCGTATCAAAGATGTTATGTACAGAAGCAGTGCAAAAATTGGCCAAACTATCGGCATTCTCTGGATATACTTCTGAATATATCTACAAACAAATACGGCCCAATGGCGGTAAGTTACGACACTGCTATGGGCATAGATTTAGAAATGTTCTCACTACGTGAAAAATGTACAAAGCGTGGGAGCGAGACATTCAATTTAACTTCCAATCATCGGAAAAGAAAAGAGACAGTAGATGAAGTACATATGAGACAATTATTTTACGCTAGTAAGAGGCCATAGCGGCCCGATTACATACTAATGACAAAATCAAATATGTGTTTTCGGTTTTTGTAGTAATTTTGACATTTTGTCAAATATTTTTTTGTCTCGCCTCTGTTCTGACATTGTGCATCTTGTACATACAAAGCAAAGTAAAATACTAGAAACTTGTACATTCTAAATCATGGCTATGGGCGTTTGCGTGATAAAATACCAACAAAATGTCACATTTTAAATATTAGTAGGATGGCGATAAACATTAACAGGGAAGGAGAATCGGAATATGTAATTGGAACTTTGCAAAAGTAAATTTGAGTGAACAATAACCTGAGACAGGTCGCGGGATGGAATCAAATTTGTCACATAACGTGATTATAACGGCAATTTGACGGAGTGATTTGAGGCGACATGTTCCCGAGTACAATGTACACAGTTAGGGTGGCCAGGCCCAAAAATCAAAAAGCCTTATGCAGGCTCCAATTTACCTAGAAATTATGACCATAAATAAGGATTATAATAAATTTTAATGATAAAAAAATAGTGTGTCAGGACACTAGGTTTGTAAAGAAAGAAAATGGTAGTTTTATTTTATGCACTTATTATTTATTCTATTTATTCGCCCGCAAACTTTTTGGTAAATTCAAAAGCATAACAAAAGCCGGCCAGGCCGGACTTGTGTAAATTTGGCCTGAGGTGACTGTAAAAATCCGTCCAGCCAAATCATTTCACCTGGCCACTCTACACACAGTACATACATACTGCGTACATTATAACTTGTGTCGAGGTGGCGCGGTTGAACGGCTCGATCGGATATCTTGGAGATCCGCTCTGCGTTATGTTCCGATTGTGGAGTTTTAAATATGGTATGACGTTGAAATGCCGGTTGATTCCTTTTGTAGAGACGGACAGCGGACTTATACTTACTTATACGTACTCGTGCTAAAATAGTGTACGACAAGCGGGAGTTGTAGTTACTGCACGGATTAGACTACTTAGACTATTGCTATAGATAGCTAGACTATACCTATTATTAGCTAGATATAGTAGCTTAGTAATAAATCTATTTTAACGGAAAATCGCGATTTATTTAGGTATTTTACTATCCCGACGTTTCAAAGACTACAGCTACTCGTAAACTATTCAACTCTCCGACTGTTCGTTTACCCCCTCTACTAAAAAAATAACAAAAATGATGATGATAATATCTGACTTTCTCTACACTATTTATACTTGATTATGTATTCTGTCTTGCAGTGTACATTCATTCCAATGAATCTACAGAGGATGTTGTACAAATATTTCTTACTGTATAAACATGTTTTACATTGGATACACACAGTAACGTGGATGCGAAACTTTATTTGAATAAGAATTATACGTATTATACACATAATAAGATAGATCTGTTAGAATAAATTAGAAAGAAATAATACTTTAAGTAGTAATCTTCTTAAATATAATATAGTCTTAAATCGTACTCTACATGTCTACAAAGTGCTCTTAAGAGCGTCTTAGACGCTCATGGCAACTTTCATACATTTTATATTGTCTATTGCTTTAGGAAACATCTTTTAATTTTTTTTTAAATGATTATATACAATAAAGTTGTATTTTATTAGTATTTTCCGCCCCGTGTTATATTTGGGAGCAATTTGACGTCACAATAATAGTAAATCATCTGTTATCATAGCCTTAGATCATTTACTAAATGATCTAAGGTTTTAACACAAGAAACGACTCTTTCCAAATATCATTTTAATGATATTTACTGCAATTCTGTTAAATGACATAGGTATAACATAATATTTGTAAGTGCTACGCTGCATGTATGCGTGTAGGTGAATTGGGTCGGCACGACCGGGGAGTTTCCTCTCGCTTACACGAAACGGTAAGTAGCCTGTGGGCCATCGAGGGAGGAGGAGGAAGGAGGGCAACGCATCTGTATAACCTCTATGCGGATCTCTAAGGTCGACGGTAGTCATGAAAAGGGCTCCTACTCCTCATTCGCCCCCCTATACCATAAACAATAACTCAGGCAGGTCTTTTAGTTAAGAATGAAAACAAAAGACTCCGTGTCCTACATACGCGATACGCACACAGCTACACAACCACACACACACACACAATATCAATGCTAGGTAATATCAGGGAGTGGGCTGTGCTCTTTACCCGATTAAAAGATATCTTATATCGATTACGGAACCTTCCTTGTTGTCTTCGCAAACAATTTTATAATTATACTTTCCCTAGCTTGTGCGCGTTATTTGGTCGAGATCTGATCTAATAATGTGTAGGAAAAAACCCTCGCGGATCGATTTCCTCGCGGTCTAGTGGTTATATGTTCACCACAGATATGTGAGGTCTCAGGTTCAAATCCAGGGTCCCAAAGTGTGTTGTTGGGATGTTTAAATTAATAACAGTCCAGAGTCAGGAAATTGGTGGTATTACAACCCAGTGCTCGAAGCGCATGTTAAGCCCTCTGCGTCTAATTTCTCTGCTGAGTCGGACAGCCGCGGCCGTCCCATCGGAATATGAGATAGAGGGAATAGAGAGTGTCTGCGCAAACATTTGACAAGTGACAGACACAAGTGTGCATATAATACTACGAATCTAGCTAGTCTCTATAGTATTCTCTGTCTACGTCTCTATATATAGAAATGGCCGGCGTAGTCGAACATCAGCTGTGACTACACTTTTATTACATTATAGGAAACATTAAAAGGTAGGCACTGCTAAGGGCGTGCAGAGACTGGTACAGCAAGGGAATGATCCAGTTTATTGCCTTCCACTTGTTTCTTTAATTCTAGTGGAAACAACGTACATTATATTTCTAAATAATATATCGCCTCAATAAAAGCGGCCATGAGGGCTAAGTTAACACTCGTCTGTAACCAGCGTTAGATTGACTAAAGAAAACTACTTAGATTTTTGTGTGTATCTCTTTTACAATTGAAAATCTAAGTATATTACTTAGATTAGAATGGAACTAGCTACGTTATAGATACCTACCTACGCTTATCTAAGCATAATTTCATCTAAATCCAGTTTAGTAGTTTCTGCACGGAAGATTAACATTTAGTAGCATTTTTAATATTAGCAGGAATCTTCTACGCTTTGCCGATGTTACTTCTTTAGCTAAAACTTCTTTCGCGTCAGCAAACATGCTATACGTTGCGCAGGAATGTGGAGCGACGTTATTCCGTAGCTGTTCCACTTTCCTGTGCTACCAATAACATTTTAGTACAGATTTAATTTTCCTTCCATCACCAGACCAGCTATTACCGTCGGTTTCACTCTGTGACACACTTAAAACTCTTAAATGTAATATATTTAACGTAAACAGAGAATTGTATTCTCTGCTAACGTTATTTCATGAAAAATTGGCATATTCTGTAGCTATCTTAGCACTACGATCTATATTAATGTTTATAAATAGCGTACAATATAATCTATAGTAATATCTATAAAGTTGAAGAGTTTATTTGAACGCGCTAATCTCTGGAACTACTGGTCAGATTTGACTCTTTCAGTATAAGTTAGTCCATTTGTCGAGGAAGGCTACAGAATACTTTTTAACCGACTGCGGCAAAAAAACGGATTCACGTAAACGAGTTGCGCCCGCTATATAATATAATGCGGAAGTTTGTTTGTTTGGTTGAACGCGCTAAACTCGACAACTACCTACTGCTGCTATTTAGATGATTCTTTCGGTGTTATACAGTTTATTTATCGATAAAGGCTACAGGCTACGTACAATTAAAGTACGACTAATAGAATCCGAGCAAGCAAGTGGAAGTGCCAGTACATTTATATGTACCTACAAACAGCGTATAGATTTATCGCCTAATTGATTTCATAGCAGAGCAACAACCATTAAAGGCTGTCGCACGCGACCCTGACTCACTTGAGACTAAATTGATGGCGGATATAAATAAGGGCAATTGAAAATGGCTCCAGCGACCTCACCACCAGACTCGTCAGTTTACTACAACGTGTATTTATAGTGTAAAGTTTTAGTCTAAACTAATGAAGCTTTGGACTAGAGATTTAAAAAAGTCTTGGATTGAGTTCTAGTTCTACCAATTCACATGAAATTTTGTGTGCATATTTAATGCCTAGATTTGAGAATCGGCCAACATCTATTTTTCATCCCGATATTCCCCCCGAAACCGCGGGGCGCAGCTAGTATCTCTATATACTTATATGAAATTCTCCTGCCATAATGTTAATTATGACAGGTACATATGATAATTATCATACTCCTCCGAAATGCCTCGACTGATGCTCATGAAATTTTGTGTGCATATCCAATATCGCTTAGATCGGGAATCGGCCAACATCTATTTTTTATCTCATTATTTCTTTTTTTTTTTTTTTTTATGGTATAAGGGGGCAAACGAGCAGTTGTAGCCATTTTCATGACTACCGACGCCCATAGACATCTGCATAGAGACTATACAGATGCGCTGCCCCCCTTTCTCCTCCCACCTCCATGGGCCACCGGCTATTTACACACCGCACGAAACGCGACAGCACAGCTGTCACTTCACGCCGGTCTCGTGTAAGCGAGAGGTACCTCCCCGGTCGTGCCGGCCCAATTCGGCTGCATGCAAGCATACAGCGTGGCACTACCTCTTACTAAAACTTTCTCGGCTGAAACCGCACGACGTAGCTAGTGTAAAAGGCAAAACTAAGTGACTTCTGACTGACTCATATATCAACGCACAGCCTAAACCACTGCACATAGAAAATTAGAATTTGGTACAAGTGATTCCTTTCATGTTGTAAGTGATCACTAAGAAATTCAAGCCCTAAGGTAGTGAAAAAGGGGGGTAAAATTTATTAATCTTATTACACGGGTGAAACCGCGAGGCACAGCTAGTAAGGTATAATGGCGTAGATCGACAGCATAGTTTGTCCCATTATACTAATTAATGTGTTGTGCTTTAAGAAAGAGTTGTGAAGTAGAGAATTACGGCCCAGCAGGAGTGTCCGACCCGCAGTAATGAGGATACCGACTCAAGGAGGAGCTTGAAGTATCTATAATATACCTATATAAAGGTGTGCTTTGGTGAATGTCCTTGATATTTAATTATTTAATATAAATATTATAAATGCGAAATTTTGTATGTTTGATTGTTTGTTTGTTTGTTACTCCTTCACGCAAAAAACTGCTGAACCGATTTTCATGAAATTTGGCACACACATAGAGGGTCACTTCGATTAACAGATAAGATATTTTTTATCCCGAAAAATTGTTCCTGTGGGATTCACGCGGGTGAAACCGCGGGGCGTAGCTAGTATTGTATATATGTATTTGAAAAGTAGACGAAAAAGACTAAAACTGCCGTGCCGTGATCAGATCGGGCACAGTCAGGTGGCGTCAAGAGTCAACTCTTGAAGAGAATGTGGAGGAAACGAGGCGTGCAAGTATCGTGACATGCGCACGCTGTTCTCTCTCGTACCCCTTTGTGGAGCTGGCGTGAGATGTGTGTGTGCGTGCGTGCGTGCGTGCGTGCGTGAGTGCGTGCGTGCGTGCGTGCGTGCGTGTGTGTATTTGAGTTTATGTTATGTTTTCTAAAAAAAACTGTGTGCATCAGCTTCAACTCAGTGCGTGATGCTAATGCTACGTTTAAAAGATCATTTATGTACATTTATGTAATAAAAATAAAACCTTATAAAACCTTTATTTTTCGTGATAGGTATAGGTCGATACTCCACAATCAAAACATTTTAAGTACAGGTGAAAGAAGTTGTTTGCCATGTTACTACACCTCTGTTGTGTGATAGCAGCGTTGCCGAGCTTACAAAAAGCCCCGTTATCTCCTGATAAGCGCCGATAAAAGCTTGTTACCTTGTGTTGGCTTCGTCCGATATTATCAAAGTTTAACAAGGCTGAGTGCCTAATAAAATCATTACATATATATAAAACTACAACACAATATCTGACTAACACATCTACCTCCATGTTATACAATTTTTATTTATCCTATAGTAAGGTTGCCAGGAAAAGATTGCTGTAAAGTATTGCTTTACAGCAATCTCTTTGAGTCTCAAAAGCCGCGTTTGTGTACATTCATTACTTTGTGTACATTCAATACAATATACTGTACATCTGTACCGTTATTGCTTACTGTTTATTAAGTGCGCAATAAAGATATATTTTTTTATTAATTTCATATCCTATTCTATATATTAAAAACAAAAGTTTTCATGTCTGTTTGTTATTTTTTCACGATAATATACTTAACGGATTTTGATGAAATTTGAAAATGTATGTAAGAATAGTAAAAATAAATTCATATCCAATATTCCCATCAAGTAACACAACTAACTAGGTAATGTCAAGCGATTTAATTATAGTAAGTATTTTTATTTTTTTCATTATTTGGTTTTTAAATAATTCCCACCTGTTATAAGCCTATTAGGTATAGTTATGAAGAAAAACATTTTTTTCTTTAATACAAGTTTTTTTATTCAATTCATACAAAATACATGAACCGTGCACAAGTAACACTAATGCAATCAAGGTACAAAAAGTAATTACTATATACATATACCTACTTTTATTTACTTTTTTCTTTCATATACTTTTTGTGTTGCTAGTGCTAACAAATGTATACAAACAATTTGTTCAAAAGTAAATGAACTTCCCTGGCTGCTACGGCCCTACCTTCCTACAATCCAGATATGACAAACACTCTAAATATGCGGAGCAACAAGTTTAGCCGATCAATATAAACAGCGAACGAGTTAATTAGAAAAATAAAATAAACATTGTTACTATTTCAGTACGGCAGTTACGACCTGAAGTTTCCCACACTTTTACTAAAATAACTTATCCTAATAATAGATGGCAGCACGTGTTGTTTACTTCACGTAATAAAACGTCACTAACTCATGCGAACTATTGTATTAGTTACTTATATTTAGATCATGGTTTATCAGAATAATTATGTTAGCCAATCAGTTTTATAGATATTATTTGTATACACAAGCCAAAACATTAAAACATATTTTCTGGGTGGCAAGCTCTAACTCGATATCTAGCATATTATTTTTATTTTTGTAATAAATGTTTAGAAGCTGTTAATCATTGATTGCCGTGTTTATACGTATATTTACAGTCTTCCTTGGGTTTCGTGCCTCAAATAAAAAAGAACCCTTAAAGGATCACTTTGTTGTCCAGTCTGTAAGTATGTCAAGAAGTCCTAAGGGGTGCTTACTTGCTGGTGACCTAGAATCGTGAAGTTTGACAAGAATGAGATAATACAATACACATAAATGTAAAGAGACTTGATAATATAAAACACATGAAAAGATTACAAGCAAATAATACAAATTGTAGTCCTATTCGTACAAATAGTACAAATTAATGAAAAACGCCCGGGAATGTAAGTTTGCGATAGTTAGTATTTTAGTCACCATGCTCACACCTCACATTGGAATGGAACCCTCGCATCGGTGTGGGAGTCCGACTTTCATTTGACAGGTTTTTTAAGCTCGTTTACACTAGGCATTAACTAATTATTATATATAGAATATCCGACCGGCAGGCGCTGGTAACAGCTCGGTTAAGCAGAGCATATTACAACCAGGGGTTTCGAATTCGTATCCCTCTTAGGTAGTGAATGTTTATCGACGTACCTATTGTATGTATATTATTTTATATTATATATTATATTGTATGTATTAAAAATCTTAAATATACAAGGTTAATAAAAGCGAGAGGCATTAAATAAAACCACATGTTTAGTGTATCATTTCCAGGGTACTCAACAATCATCGATAGCAATAGTTTAGCCACAGGAATTTTTAAAAGTTTTTTCTCCCGCCGTACACGCTGTATCATCAGCTGATCGAGCGCCCGGCTTGGTCCGCCGGGGTCACTCACCCTGTGCTCGCTGTAGCCACCCGGTAAAAAGCATGATTAGGTACATTTTTTCGCTATTTAACTTGTTTGAAAAAAGTATTTTCGTATACTTGCCGTTAATTTTTTTAAATAGTTTCCGACTAACTGTAGGCACTTGTAAGTATATGTGGTTTAACTTAATGCCTCTCGCTTTTATCAACCTTGTATAAAAAAATATTAAATATATTCCGTTGTCTAGTACCCGTAACATACGTCCTTACGGTACTTAGCACGGGGCTGGACTAACGTGGTGTGTAAAGTCCATAGATATTATTATCATTGTAATTATTATTAAGCAAGTTAACGTTGTTATTGTTATGAATATTCAATGCAATTACGGCGTCTAGCGTAGTTGGTTTGGTTAGTACCTAATTTAATATCTGCAGCATAACTAGGTTTACTTACAGAACGCCTTTCTCAATATAATTTGTCGTTAATTAGGTACAAGATGATTTTAAAATGATTTCTTGAGTTTATTTCAAATGTCGTACATTATAGGTACCTACATACTTACTGGACCAGTACTTGTTTGAATTAAAAATAAAGGAAAGACAGTTTATTCCCGACCAGATGTTCCTAATCAATTTATAATCGCGTATAACTTAGTAGGTAATCTATACAATACAGATAAATTAATCATAAATAAATTAGATGCGTCTCGATCGTTGTGTGAGTATCCGGTGGCTCATGGACGGGGAGGAGGAAGAATGTCTATGGGCTTCGGTAGCCTACAAATAGCTGAGACCGCTCGTTTGCTTCCCTATATTATAAAAAAAGAAAAAATACGATAGAACTACTGATCTATCTACCAATAGGTAGGAAGGTAAACCCCATGTTATGCTATTAATAGCTTTATTTCTCATATGCGTAGCGATCCTATAATACTTATTAATTTATTTTTTATTTTAAGAGATTATTAGATTAATACCACAACGTGAAAAAAATATTGATATTACAAAATAGGTTTCTCTAAATTTCTAATAAAATCTGTATTATTTAAAGATACCATAGGATTGCTACTTTTTAAAGTCTACATTTTAAAAATGTTTCTATAAATATCCGTAGAATTTAAGCGATTAAAGGGTATTCACAAATTGAAATACTTACTCTTTTATAATGTATTGTATTACCAATTTGATTTTCACAAATTTAATATAATACCTAGGACATGCAATTATGTAGTTTAGATATGAATAGGAAGGATCGCAGAAATAAAGTCGAAATAAGAAAAGGCCGTGTGTGTCTACTCCACAAGGGACTGGAATTAACTCCGGAAGAATAAACATGATTTGGAAGAGAAATTTGGACCAGAAATGTCAGCAGGGTGAGCGCGGTGAAGCGTTACGTTGAGCGTGAAATGTTTCGTACGATTTTATTCTACTTACATATTTTTTTCATACCACTGGCCTTAAGTAGGTATTGTTTCTAATGAAGCAGACACCAAAAAAAAATAGTCAGTAGGTAACGCATTTTTGGTGACTTATCATTCTAATAACGACGCGGGTAATAATTATATTTTAGTAACATAATATTCGTGTTATCAATATTGAGTGACGATGTCGTGGTGATCAATTGCGATATTCTAACAACGCAGGCACAGATTAATAAACATCTAGTTATCACTGACGCGGGTAACTTGTGCAAGCTGCTATACTTACACTTTATCGATAAATAAGTTACATTATACTATGACTACCATTATCTGTGACTATACAACAGCCAACGTAGTCCGTCCTACTACAGTACACGCCGACATTGGACTACAACGCAGAAATGGCTGATGCAGTACCGCAGCAGACCGCCTAGTGAGGCCAAGATTTTTAAATTGCAGAGGGGGCAAACGAGCATTCGGGGGCTTTTGATGACTACGGACGTTCGTCTGCTTAGAAGTTTTGCAGACTTCCTTCCCTTCTTTCTTCCCACTTCATAGTAAACTGGCAACTTACACACCGCACAAAACACGTCTTTTTACGTCTATGTCGTGTGAGCGAGAAGTACCTGCCTCCACGGAGCCGGTCCTGACGTCCTAATCGCATTGTCACACAGAGGCACACTGATTGACATCTTACATTGTATAAAGTAATTTACTTCAAATATTATGTATTTTTTTACTTTACTTTTCTCAGACAGTTTCCAGTTCCATAAATTACTGTTGGCGAACCCCGAGACCGAACGTGGACAATTTTTTATTGTAGGTACAAGATTAATGTGTGAACTTAAACTGTGTATAGTTTAAGATTAATAAATATCTAATAAGTAATATTATTTCAAAACTTACCTATGGATACCTGACAACACCTGCATGCATTCACATGCAGTGTTGGTCATTCGACCAACCACACTTTTTACATGAATTATTTATCCGTCTGTTTTTCAGTTTATTCAACTGTGCATACTTTATGTTTCATTAATTTAC
Source organism: Calycopis cecrops (assembly GCA_001625245.1). NCBI lineage: Eukaryota > Metazoa > Arthropoda > Insecta > Lepidoptera > Lycaenidae > Calycopis > Calycopis cecrops. Next base: position 330,307 of record LUGF01026005.1, read on the forward strand.
ATAACACTTTTTCATATTTAGTAGAATGCAATTCGCAACTCTCCTTTTTAGATGAAACACTTTTAATTTAAAAACACAAACTATGTACTTAAATGAAACTGATTCAAAATACTATTTATTTCTCCATTTCCATTGTCAATTTTTAACTACGTCAAGTCATAGCGAAATCACTTCATAAGTATTTACTAAATACTTTGTTTCCGTCACCATATCGTGTTCTGGCGTCCGAGTCACGAAACACGTGTGTTGCGACAAAGCTAACACTACAATGACTGATATGTTTGTTCCGATGATTATTTAAAATATGTACGTAACTCAGATAATATTTTTTTACAAGTTCTTTTATGATTTATTTGCTTCACGAGATAGTTCGTATTATCTACAATACGCGCGTGGTGAGTGCAGAATGTTTTAACAAATATACCTAAGTCCGCATTATGACAATTAATCCGCCGTATTAGACTTTCAGTAAGAGGTAGTGCCACACATGCTTGCATGCAGTCGTATTGCGCCGGCACGACCGGGGAGGTATCTCTCGCTATACGAGACCGGCGTGAAGTGAACGCTGTGTTGTGGTTTTTCGTGTGGTATATCATAGCCCATGGAGGTGGGATGAGAAAGGAGAGCAGCGCATCTGTATAGCCTCTCTGCGGATGTCTAAGGGCGTCGGTAGTCACGAAAATGACTAGACTGCTCGTTTGCACCCCTATACTATAAAAGAAAATAAGACGGTCTCATTATTATTTAAGATAACAAATGAATGCATATTGTAATTACTTTACGGGTTTTAACACGGTAAAAATTAAAGGCCAAAAATATATACCATTGCCCGACGTTTCGACTGGGTTACACCAGCCGTGGTCCCGAGCCGACTGATTTGAAGTGAAGACAGCTGTTGTGACGTGAAGTTGACGCAAACAACTACCCCCATTATAAATGAGAAGTAGGTGCATCCACCCTCACTTTGTCCGATTTATTTTAAATGTTCAGCAAATCTTTGGATGATGTCACACTGTCAGTCCTAGCAAAGGGTATGAACTTTGCATTAACACCAAAGAGGGTACCGGTGGAAAAGATTATTGGTGGTGTGGAGGAAGCGCTGTGCCGAAACAAAATACCGTTGAACGATGCGGAAACTATAAGGCAGGATGTATCGGTAATTTTGCGTAGGACACGTTTGCCCAAGCCAAACATAACACCAGGAGAGCGCCAGGCGCATAAATGCCTACGTGAAAACGAGGACATTTTAGTGCTAAAAGCCTATAAAGGAAAGGCTACAGTAGTTATGGACACGGCTGACTACCACCAAAAGATCATCGACTTACTATGTGACCCGGATGTGTACAAAGCAGTATCCTACAATCCAACTGTCAGAATAACACGACGCACACGAGAGCTACTCAGGAAACATCAACATCTCTTCACGAACGATGAGTACAAAAAATTAGATGCTCCGAAGATCACTGTACCCCCAAAGTTATATGGTTTGCCAAAGGTCCATAAGGCCCATGTCCCCTTACGGCCTATAGTGAGTCAAATTGCAGCACCAACTTACGACCTTGCAAAGCACTTAGCATCAGTGTTACAGCCAATGATGGGAAAAACACCGTCGTTTGTGAAGGACTCACGGCATTTCGTCCAAATACTTCAAGGCGTGAAACTGGAACCGGCAGATATAATGGTGAGTTTCGATGTTGAGTCGCTATTCACCAATGTTCCATTAAATGATTGCCTGGAAGTGTTAAAAGGGAAACTAAGAGATAGTGGGCTGTCTGAGGACTATATTGCTCTGCTAAAACACTGCTTGGAGGGGAGTTACTTCGTATTTCAAGGGCAGTATTACCTACAGATGGATGGTGTCGCTATGGGAAGCCCAATTGCGCCACTCGTAGCCAACATCTGTATGGAACACTTTGAAGAGAAAGTACTTAGTGACAACTCCTCAGCAGTTAAGCTCTGGAAAAGGTACGTCGATGACATTTTCTGCGTGTTTAGAGGTACTAAAGATGAGGTCAGGCAATATTTCCACCATCTTAATTCTATCATCTATATATATTATGGTGAAACGCACCACGGACTCGCTCGCATCGTCTCCTGGGTTCCTTAAAGGTATATCCATACTACGAAGCAATGAATCTTTTTTACACAAAATTTAAAAATGGAAGAATGTGTGTGTGGGGCTTGCATATAATCCGAATACCTACCCACCAAAACTCTGCGGGCGCCGTCGGCCGCCTATACCGAAGTGCTCAGATCTGTCAGCAACAGGGCTGTCAATTCACGAGGACTCATCCTGAAAAAGGGGCAACATCCGCCAACCTAGAATAATCCCTACGAAGTCCCGACCGTGCGCTGCAGTCAGGCTCTAAGCCTGGCTCCTGTTAGGGAGGCGGCATAAGTCAGCCGCATTCCCTACCCTAGCACATAATATAGACAAATAGGTATATAATGGGCTGAAAACATAAATCATTAACATTCATTGTTCTGGATCATTCATCGTTAAAATATTAAAGTGGGCTGGTGGTTAAAAGCTTTAAATCTCTCGGCGTTACCCTCGTGTTGAACAAAAATATTTTATTCGATTAATCGATATACTTGATAGGTCATTTAATGCTAGAAGCTAGATACCTAAATGTTTCTTTTTATATATCTATCTATAAAGTGGAAGTGGGCAGACGACCGACTGCTCGTTTCTGGACTACAGACGCCGATAGACATCCACAGAGGCTATACAGATGCGTTGCCCTCTATGCTTCTCCCTTCTACATAGGTCATCGGTTACTTACACACCGCACGAATCGACGGCACAACTGTTATTTTACGCCGGTCTCGTGTAAGCGACAGATGCCTCCCCGGTCGTGCCGGTCCAGTTCGGCAGCATGCATGCAGCGTGACAGTGCCTCTTACTAAATATTAGGCAGCTGTTATTTCGGTATGATCTCTTCTAGATATTTATTATAAGCTTTGGTAATTAATAAGCTCGCGTGAAAAAACGCGATACAGACAAAGGCATTTGTACAATTAACAGTTAATATTATGAGCTACATCAACGTCCATGATCGCTAGGCCTTGTCCGGTGTCGAAATACTTAACTGTCTGATAGAAAATTTATTTGGTTACCTAAACCATAGTTACCTATGTACCTACTTGGTTGTAAACGATATTTACGAAATTTAAAAACAAAAGCAAGTGTTTCATTCAATTTTATTAACTATACTGGAATAATAATAAAGAAAATTTGTATGTATCAATTTTCTTTATTATTTTTACCACGACCAAAACTGAAGTAAATACATCTTATTTTTGTACAAAAAGTAAGTACAGAGATTATGCATTTACGCCCACAATAACGTCCGGTACATCTGTTTAAATTTGCACAAAAAGAGGCGTCTGCCCCCTTGTCGTCTACCTAAACCAAGAAAAGTCTTCAATAGTCCGACGAACTACGTCGTAGTCGATTGCAATAATATTGCCAGCGGTAGTCCGTCCATCTGAAAAGAAAGAATATCCCTCGTCCTCGTACACCCCGTCCCCTTCCGGGCGCTCGCCAATCGCATGAAACGTGGCAGCATGACTGTCGAACGGGTTGATTTTATTCAATTGCAATGCGACAATCTACCAGGCCTAACCGCTCTGCCACGGACACAGCATTGCGACTTGCGGCGAGGTGAGCGGCAAGACGTGACATACAAAATGTATGCGCCATGCCACGGCCACAGCGGTGCGATTTGCGGCGCGGCGAACGGCGAGGCAATACTCGACGTGCGAGTGAGACAGAGACAGACGAACCGCTCACCGCACCGCAAGTCGCACCACGGTGTCCGTGGCCAGGCCGTAAGCCAATCTACTAAAGATATAAGATGACGTCACTAAACGGAACTTTACACACGACGGTGTAGTATCCGAGAAAACACATTTGGTGATGGTTTTTTTTATTGTAGATATACCTACTTACCTAAGTGACAATCGAGCGAGTCTTTTAGTAGCTACCGACGCCCATATACATCCAAAATCAGAAGGCTAACGAAACATTAACTGTTAAACATGCTTTACACCGGCATTTTTGTTGGCGAGACAATACAGGTATTATTATCATGCTGCATTGCAGCTGAAGTCGCCAGCACGGC
>LUGF01026005.1:338646-357818 GCA_001625245.1 Calycopis cecrops
AAAGAAATCATGAAGTCTAAACTATCAATTTCTTTAAAGAAAAAGGTTATGGATTCCAGTCTTCTACCCTGCTTGTCGTACGGAGCTCAAACCTGGATCTTTAATAATCAAACCATGGTAAAATTTATTCATCTGCACCACCACGTGTTTTTCGTATAATAATAATAATTTTTTTATTTCCACGACATTACAAGAACATTTTGAAAAAATGGCGGCGCGAGCGGCGGACATACGAGGTGGCAAAGTTGAAATTCGAAAAGAGCATATCGAAATCCATAAAATAACCAATTTTCAAAACTCCCGGAAAACTTTCTTTTTTTCTTTTAGCGTATTGGGTTGCCAACCACCAAGGTTTGCATGTAGAAATGTTTTTGAATAGTACCTATGTATATTTTTAAAATATGTAAATAGGTTGAAAAAATCAACGAATTTGATATTTCGGTCACTTGATATTACCTACGCGACAAGGACAAAACAGGATCTCTCCGGACACAATAGCTAACTTGAAGCTTCTTGGGTTCGCAGGGAGCTTTTACCTATCGTTCACTTGAATTTGTGTAAGTCGAAAGGATGTTGTCAGCTCATCAAGGCGTTACTCCAGAATTAAACCGCTGCGAAAGCCTTCGGCCGCCGTGCAGCAACACATCCTGGCGACTGGCCGGTCGACGGGTAAGGTCCGGTCTTCATTACGAAAAGGGCTCACTTCAGCACTTACTACAACCCCGTCTCTTACTAAACCTGTACCAACTAAGTAGATATCTCCCGACTTATAACTCGCAGTCCACCTTCCATAATGTATTATGTAAGAGAATAGGTACCTACATAAATGTTCACGATATTAACTGAATTAAATACGGAACACGAATCTAATTAATGTTATAAATGCGAAAGTTTGTGTATTTGTTTGTTTGTTACCGCTTCACGCAAAAAACGGCTAAGCCGATTTTCCTGTAATTTTGCACACACATATTAGAGGGTAACTTGGATTAACACATAGTTTTTATCCCGAAAAAATGTTCCTATGGGATGCCATGGGATGATTTCCTATTTTTCACGGTTCAAGATTGAAATTTCCGCGGGTGAAACCGCGGGGCGCTGCTAGTAAGGTTATAAATAAAACAACACATCACTTTACTCACCATATAACCATCAAAATATACAAGCTTTTCACTCGCCTAACACTTACAAGCAGCTACACACATACAACATTCATGTAAAATCTTCAAAGGCATTGCAACATAGTTTCAACGGTACTAAATATGAACAATATTCACTTATGTTAAGAATTTTGTTAACAGTAACTCTTTCAAAGCGTTATATAAAATTTTAAATACACATAGTCAATAGCAAAATATCTGAAGGATTAAAGTGAAAAAAAAATGCCAAGATTTGTCACACACTTGTCTATAAGACAAATCAATAATAATCAAACAATACTTTAAAACGAAATAAGTTAGTTGACATAAAAAATGTACTTTCTGCGTTTTGTATTATCACTGACAAAATGTTTTATGTACTCACAGGCCACATTAAAATAGTAATGAATTAGTAAAAAAATATCTAGACAAAATTTGGATCTTTAACTCAATAACAGGATCTCGCTTATTTTGCGGATTTTTTTTTTCATTTGGATTATAATTAAAATAAAAAAATAAGAGAGCGTTTTTGTTCTAGCTAGAAAGGCTAAGATTGCTTGTACTTTTATATAGTAGGTATTCTCTGTCCATAATAACTTACATGAAAGGCATACATACATAAACTTATAAGCATTATAAAAATGATTTAATTAAAAAGTGTATAAAATTAGCAACGATATTTTGCAACAACCTGAGATAAAAGATGATAATATTAAATGATTTTATCAAAACTTAAACATATTAACTTAGGTATATCAGTTAACACATTATATTAAAAATATGACAAAATAAAAAAGCACCATAGCATAAAAGTATAGATAATAGTTTTAATATTAAATATTTTAACCCTTACCTATGAAATTGGTGATTTAAAGTAGTAATTAAAAATTAATTAGTTTTTTTGAATTTCAAATTCAAACAACCGTTAGATATATTAATTTTTTCAATATGGCAACAAAATATATTCCAAGAATTTTTTTTTAATCACATTGGTTAGGATTATTTTCACGTGTCATTCACCTAATAATTTAATAAGTATGTAACGTATATTAAAAAATTATTTTACACAAACACAATAATTATATTAGACACAGCCTCTACACACACGCATACAACGCAAAGTAAATGAGCATCTATTTAATTAAACAAATTTTTGGTCATTGTTAGTACAGCCAATCAAACTTATATCACCAATAGTTTTCATCGAAACGTTTATTCAGTTGAAAAGCAATATAAATAAAAAAAGGGAAATAATGAACAATCCTAGTTAGACAACATACCTCACAAAATCGTGATAATTACATAAGCATAAGTTAGGACTAACCCAACACTGATTTTCAGGGTAACCATTTTATTTTTCATTCTAACAACAGTACCTATTAATATTCAAACGGATCTTAGAAATAGAACAATAACAAATAAAATATAATAAATACAGAACTTTTTAATGTAAATATTAGATACCTTTATTCTTTTAACACAACAGTGTACCATGACAAAAGTAAAAAAAATATTAGGAATCAATTACTTACAACCAACATCTCACAAGTTTTCTTCTATTTATTATGCACTCCAACTTATTATAATAGTTAAAAAATTTCAACATCTGACAATAAATCGTTGAGCAAGTTAGGAGAATAAAGTATATCATTCTTCTTCTAACTATGTTAACATTCAGTCAGGCCTTTTGTTAGGCATAGTACTTTACTGACGGTAAAATGTCGACCTAACTCTTTCTACAGAATACGTCAACTGAAGTTGGTACTGCGTATATTCGCAGATAGTAATAAAAATCAGATAAACACTTTCTTTCCTATTATAATATGTACGTATATCTGATATTTAAATCAATTTACTTTTACAAAGGAAGATATTCATTAAATTGAACCGTTTTCGTCAAACGCAATACAAGAATAAGCTCGCGTAAAGGAACACATTAATTACATGTAGGAGCTATGAAACAACACTTAATATACCAACAAACTTAATACAGCGACAAAGCCATTGCTCAAATTCTCCACGTAGACATTCTATAATAATTAAATATTTTATGTTATAATTATTTAATAAACTAAAAGGTCAATTATAATATACACCTTAGGTCATTGTCGAGACAAATTAAAGGAACCCTAGATAAAGTCATATTTGATTACAGTCCCCATGATGATCTTCTAAAGCTGTGACTAGACTTTGACTGTCGTCTAGGCCTCGAGTACTTGTCAAGACTAATCAAACGAATCCAAATGCGATATTTTACTGTAGAGTTCCTATATTTCTCTACCACATTTCCTTAAAATGATATATAATATTAAGATAAATTTTATTTTACTCGATTTGATTGCCTTTCCATTTAATAACATTCTAAGCAACTTCTTTAAACTTACGTATTGTTTTACCATTCGTCAAATTCTAACTTAAAATTTGGTCATTGACTATTTTTTCGATCTAAATATATGTATACAATAATGACTTAAATTAAACGTGAGATTCTGGATAATATAGATTACTCGAGACAAAAAAAAGTTGGTAATCGAGCACACTAAGTTTTTAAAGCGAAATTTTTTAAGTCTCATTTTTAAGCCTATCTGTGGCATTACAATTGGCTATAATAAATAATATCTGCGGACTAATCACACCGCGTAACTTAAGGACTTGTGTTCAAACGTGCTACAACATTTAATTTTTTTTTTTTAATTTTATATAAATGTGATGACTTAATTTATATTTTAGAAATACGTATTAACATCCATGATCTGGGCGGGATTCGAACCCGCATCCGTTGGTTAAACACGCTTATTATACTGGCTACGTTACCTATGATTATCCGTCGGTTGCGTAGCATACGTACTGATATAAATTCATACAAGTCTCAACATCGCCCGCCTCAGCTGGCAGACGCCTGACATATATTCAGACTATACGTTTAAATACTTGTCACATCATTTTTAAGTAAACATTACTTTTATTAACTAGCTTCAATTTTACGTTGTGTATAAAAACACACCATCTAACCCTACCTTTCTCGAATATAAAGATATGTATCTTTTTAAGTACAATCTTGACTCAGGACATATAATGAGAGGCAAGCTCTAGTGCAATTTAGTTAATAATATGTTTATTACCTTTCTTCATTACTTTTATTCCTATGATTTGACTCAACTTCAAAAATTATCCTACGCTGTTAGTATTAAACTTGTTTTTAAGCTTTAAAATATTACATGATTGTTTTCATGTGCATTAAAATTACGTTATAGTTTTAGCTTACGGTTAATAAAATATCAATTCTGCATACGTATAAATGTAAATAAAATATATAATCAGATCTAACAGTTTCATGTACAGAAGAGAAAAATATGCATGTTATTTTTTGTGTACACAAAATCTTTCAAAACTATTCTCACAACAAGCCAAATGGTTATGACTTGTCTAATAATGTGAGTATATTGTGCGTTTGTGTAAATATTTTTATATGAATATTTGTTTAAAAATGTGCATTTATTGTCTACACTACTGGACAATAGGGCAAGATGCGCCCGTGAACACACTGTGTACTTATAAAGCGCCTGAGATTATTAAATACCTGCAAAATATTAACATCGCAAAATGGCGTACACGAATACAAATAAAATAGGAAACGTTTGATCTCACTGGCAGTTATCACAAAAATGTTGTGGATCTCAACAGCAATCTATTAAAATAAATATCAAAAAATTTTATATTTGAGTAAAAGGTAAATAACGAGATTTGACAGTCGCCAATAGTCTCCGACTGCACGTTTGCTCTTTATACAAAAAAAATATCTCAAGGTTTTTTCATATCAACGAAGTTACGAGGTGAGACACTGTTTTACCTTTGAATTCATATAAAGAAAAACGAACTATAAATACAAAAAATAATCTCAAAATCTTCACATCCTCTTTAAACAGACCACTTAAGTTTGTATAATATCGAGAAGAATACACACATAAATAATAAAATGCATGAAAAAAATATCGTCCACAACTATCTGAGATTCGGCTGGCAATTACAACAAACATATTTGAAGTCACTAGACAATACTTCAAACTTTTGCAGTCACCGTTCATTAACTTAATTGATACGAAATGAAGTTACAGTAATCAACATCACCAAATGCCTTACGTAATCTTTAGATGGCAATTGTATATAAAAATGGCGTCCGAGTCGCTCTAGAGTCTATACATTGGCAGGTTCTGGCAAGTCGCTTGGCACGTCTCCCACCACGTGCTTGGCCAGGTCCTGTATCCCCTGGTGGTCTCCATGGGCTGCCAGGTCGAAGTCAGAACCCGAGAGCGAAGCCAGGCGGTTCCAGTCCGAATCACCTGGTTGCCCTAACAAAATGGTCACATTATTATCAACATATAAATATGGGAAGATGTAATGTTCATGTGTACCTAGCGATGTATGTATATATGTATGTAAAACATGTACTAATGTTGATTTCTATTAATTATTACTTTAAATTAGTTATATTATTTTACTTCACTTTTTATAGAAAGATCAATTAAAAGTTACAACCGAATAAAATTTTAATTTGACACTAAGCCAGCCAGGCTTTTAATGGACAAAAACTAGGATTTTTTTGTCTTTGTCTCAACACATTAGATAATAGATATAAAAGGTTTTGTGATATATTTTTCTTATTCAATTGTTATCGTTCCTATAATATTATCCTTTAATATACTTTTATGTTTGGTCCTTACAGTTCGATGTGTTGTGAAAATAAAAAAAATGTGTCAATGTGTTCATAGTAAATCGATAAGTGAAGGAAATATACATATTATAGAATATTACAAATTACCATTTAGTAGTATCGGTGTTAATTTAAAGAAAGATGGAATATTAGAACAGACGTAGCGTCGAAAATATATGATCCCAATTATTAGCTAATTTTTCATCCACCATGTTCAAATCTGCTCAAGATTAATTCAGTAATTACTTAAATTGTTATAAATATATATGTGTTAGTTGTGTACAAAAACCACACACAAAAACGATGCTGTTTTGTGCGAGTGACAGAGTACCATCGACTTTGCCATCTACACCCCCATGCGCACTAACACACATTTGAAAAAGCAAGCGACATATTGCTGTCTCACGTGTGGTACGTTTGGAGGCAAAACGCGTGTTGACGGCATGGACGCTACATTAATGAAACTTTGTTGGAATATAACAATCCTTGCGTGGTTTCCCTAGTTATAAATGTTATTGCATGCAAATGTGAAGCAGCATTGATATTAATGCCAATTTCAGCTGAGGTTGCCAAACTACAAAGCGTTTTCTACGCCGTGTAAACTTGTGTTCTACCGTTGTGTTATATATGAAAAATCAGATGATTGAGATCAATGAAATCAAAATACATTAGAAAGTTCCTGTGCTTCCTAATTTCCATAAAGCCTTTGGCTATTTGTAATAATTTTAGGGTCCCTGTTGGTATCTCAAAACGTCTATAAATATTATAAAAGGAAGTCCCGGCCGCCCTTTTTGCCTGTCTGATCACGCGATAAACTCTTAAACGACCGAACGGATTTTTATACGGTTTTCAACAATAGAAAGAGTGATTCTATAAGAAGGTTTATGTATATAATTTATTATGGTTTGATGTAAAGTAGCAGAAATACGGCGTTAAATTTTGGCAAAAAAATCTCGCTAACTGCGAGCTTTCCATGCGAGCGCCGCGTAAACTAGCAAAGATACAGTTGAGTAACGCACTAGCGAATTCAAAATCTATAAAAGTGCTACAAAAAAGTTAATTGCCTATCTCTATCTCTTACGGTTGACTTACTATAACTGCTTTTATGTTCAAATTTTTAATTCAAAACACTATATTATTTTCAAAGCTATTTTCTTTAGTTCAGTACTAATCTTTACCCAAATAAATATGTTAGTAAGCTTAGGCATTAAATGCACATAAATATTGTACTTTACACTATATCAATCAGATGAATAATTTTTGATATATCGTCGTTAAAAGTATCTAACAGCGAAACATTTAAATCTCGGTGAGCCAGCGCCAGTGTTCATTCCCTGAGATGCCTATAATATTTGAGAAGTTCCTTCAATTTGACCAGAATCCCATCATCAGATCGTGACCGGGCAATGGTACCAGCTGCATAGTGTATATTAAAAACATTCCGAATAATTGAGAATCTGTTTCATTTTTGAAGTCCGAAATCCACGCGGGCGAAGCTGCGGTCGGAAGCTAGTTCAACAATAAAATGGTCTTATAAGGGTTCCGCTCTTATAATGAAAAATCAAAACAATCTGAAGAGTAAGTATCTCACTTTACAAAAATTAACTTGTAATTTCACAAAAAAGACAATAAGAAATTTATAATTGTAGTTAATTTAATACCAAATGTTTGCATATCCCCGCAAATGTAAGTTTGTCAACTTTTATTAATAGGCATACTTGTGCATTGATACCATCACAATCATTCAGAATGTGAAGGAATTCAGACAGACAGTTAAAAAAATGTATGGCCTATCAAACTAATTCCAAACCCAACTTCAAATGTATTTTGATTTCTTGTTATAATTTGTATTTATTTCAATTTAACAACTAGGGTTGCCAACTGTTAAAAGATAAATTTAAAACAAGAACTTTCGTTGCAGTTGGCAACACTAGTAAGCAAACATGCTGTTAATGTATAATATCATCAAATTCACTCACTCGTACCAATGCTCTGGTGACCGCGTACTAAATGTTTTGTCGTCGAACATTTTCAGTAACGAAGCACGCATTAGTAATAAAAACGTCAACAATCATAATAACCCGATAAGGAAGTACTACACGATCTGTTTTCACATCCACTCACATCCCCTACACTAGTCCACCCCAAGCGGCTAGCCACTATACCAGTCACTCAAGTTCCTGTAACATGAGGTAGTAAATAATTCATTTCCAAGCGCTTTTCTCCCTCAAACTCACACATTAAGCAAAATCCACACGTGACACATGCCATATTAACTCTCACTCAAAACATTCTGCATGTCAATTATGCAGAGTTCATAAAACGATATCCCTTTTTCAACTCCACTAGAATCTTATTAACATATAGTAAAGCACCCATCCCTATAGCTGCAACTCATGCATATACAATTATAATATAAACAGAAAACTGCCCTGTTTGTAATATCGCGTTGATTGTTGACGTTTACAATATAAAACTAAGACTGTATTAAATGTTTTAAACACACTGACTACAATATATTTAAGGCGTATTCTATAAGATCTAGAATTAAAATGACTACTATTTTTTATGCATAATAAAGCTGACGTTTTGGAGCAAGCCTGAATTATTGCCCCAAGCTGTGTTAGAAGCTATCTATTTTGTACAAATTGTAAAAAGATCCACTATTAGATGAGCCTTTTATATGCTTTGTACAAAAGGCTGAAAGTATGAGTCCTAGCTCTTTATCTAAGCGTCTAAGTTGGTCTACTACTCTGTTAGTGCCCCAAATTACAGGCTAAAAAGCGGTCACAAGGGATTATTATTCATATTGCAACTGACAGTTTAAAGTGTTTAAAAATTTTACAAAAATATTTAGTACCTTATGTTTTGTCTCTATCGATATAACTGTATTAAAACGATTAATAAGTTAACTGATCGCTTTATAACTGACCGAGGTTATATGGACTCTTCACACCTTAATTTTACAATTTTCATGTTTGATGCATTTGGCTACTGGCGGTAAAACCTTGACATAAGTTCCATGCGAAATATGTCAAAATTCAACTTCAAAAAAAACAACAATCAAATACATTGGATAAATGGAATATTGAAAACGGAAGAGCTGCTAGCTAAAAATACCAAAGTATATTGGCGTTATGTATATACCAAAATATATATACGTGTTGGCCATGGTGATATTCAAATAAATAGGGCACAAGGGGTGAGACAAAAGCACCGCCCACAATAGAAGCATGTGGTGATATTTAAGGCATTTTTGGTACGGACTCATCACACGGATTCGGTAAAGCATCAAACCGATTTGGCAATAAATGTTAACGCTGTAGGATCGAAAACAGTCAGTGTATCCGAACACAACACAGTCTTGACAACGTCAGTTGTTCGCTGACAATTGTAGAAAAGTATTTTTGAAACTTTTTGAGATTTTAATCGTATTCAAAGTTGCATTCAAAACATTATCCACCCAACTACAAACTTAGCTTAATTTAAATAGTGAATATTTAATGTATTTCTAAAGTAACAGTTATACTGAACCCAGTTAAACAAAAACAGTGGAAATTTTTTCGTGATCAATTAAAACAATATGTCAACGAACAAAAGACGAGTGTTAGTGAACACAGTGGGTAGGTTCCGAAGTGTACTGCGAGCACTGTAAGATATAAGTTAAGGTAAGTTCTAATAAAATTATTATTACTATTCTGGAAGAAAACAGAGCGAATTGATCTTAAGTACTGTCCACAGTGCATTTCGGAACACAATATGAAGCATCAGGCAGCTACCTACACCAGACTAAACGGGCGTGTCGTATGGGGGCGTGGCACCTGCGCGCGCGGCGGGCGGCGTGCGTGCGAGCGAGCGGCCGCGCGCCTCCTCCATTATCAGGCTGTTGATGACGTACGCCTCGCGCCGGATGCGGTCTCGCAGCTCGGCTGACATGTCCGGGATGGCCCAGCGGACCACTATCATCACTAGCGCCACCACGTTCTGCCACACGATAATGAATGAATGAAATATACTTACGTGCATATTACAGAATACAGAAAAAAAATAAAATAAGTAACATTATAAAGTTATTAACCAATTAATACACACAAAAGTGATAATAAATTAGCCAATGAAAAAACGTGCTTCGTCGTCATCATCAGCTGGAGGACGCCCACAGCTGAACAAAGGCATCCTCCATGGAGCGCCACGGTGACGGTCACAGGTTTAGAACGTGATAAGTTACCTCGAAGACGACGACGAATGCCAGCCGCGCACCCATCACGTGCCAGTACCAGTTGGAGTGCTCGTAGTCGTTGTCCGTGGAGATCCAGTAGCCGGGGTAGCTGGAATACATTCACGATAGTTATAAGAAGTTGCTTCTTGATGAAATATGATAAAACTTAAAATTTGTTAAAATATAGATACGTAAATATAACATCAGACAATAAAATGAGCGCATGTCGTCATCAAACTTTAGTGTTTGACGAGAATTATTGTAAAAATATAATAAGTAAGTAATAATTCTTAGAAATAAATAAAAACAGAAGATTTTCGTCTCTGCATCGCTTATTACACGTTAGTACGTTAGTCTAGCCCCGTGTTAATATGTCACACATAAGCACGGTGAACATAGATGGCGCTGATGCATGTAATATAAGCACGGTGTGTATAGATGGCGCTGATGCATGTAATATAAGCACGGTGAATATGCGATGATGCTCACCTGCACATGGTCTCCCTGTAACTGGTGTTGTTGGGCAGGTTCTCTATCACCGACACGTTGAAGTCTGTGAGCGTGTGGTTGACGTAGTTCCTCATGTCGTTATTCTCATAGTAGTATACCAGGCGAGGGATGAACTCTGACGTGAAAGCGATTATGAAACCCTGGGGACAACACTAGTATTGTAGAAAAAATGTAGACGCTTTTTGAAGTTGCAGGTGCTATCATCAAAGGGACGGAAAGTGCGAATAGGTACGATAGTAAACAGTATTGGTTGGATTTCTGCCTGCCGACTTGGATGTTGTTTCCTGGTTATAATAGAACGCTATCGCGGACAATGTAGTTTTCAATATTTGCAGATGCGCTATACAATGTGTCTACGGTGGCAGCTTCACTGATCTTTTGTAAAAACTTTTTTGTTTCAACGCTATTGGCGTTATCAATGATAGGACCTTAAGTGTGCTATATTGCTATGCAACTCTATCGCTGTTGCGGGCTGCTAGTTCAAATCGTGTTAACGCCTCTTAAAGTATCAGCCATACACATAAAGAACGGATGAGAAAGGAGGGAGGGCAAGGCCTCTGTATAACCTCTATGCGTCTGTCAGTGGGCGACGGTATCCCCACTTTCGGACTATCCGGACTTTTCGTTTGCCTTACTATTAATACTACAAAAGCGGTTGTGTACTCACGTTTGTGATAATGCTGAGTTTGCCAATGGAATCCAATATGCGATACCACACGCCTATATCTGACACTCGCTGCGGCACGGGCCGGCGGTAACATGCGAGGAATTTGCGCGCGTCGAGCCGCATCTCCAGCACGTTGTTGGCGAGCGCGAACAGCGGAGCCAATGGGAAGGCTGCTACGAAGATTGTCACGAAACCGTACTGCAGGACTGTAATAAAGAGCGGTCAAGTGGGAGTCGTACAGTGAAAATGACGTGCATGACAGCTTATTAAAGTTGACAATATTAATAAATATTTGAGTGACAGGCTCACTCAAACTTTTCTTTTTATTTTGAACGAAATGAATAAAAATTTTCAAGTTAATAATTTACTCATTCAATATATATTTCTTTTTTTTTGTATTGCAACTTATTTGTATATAACGTAAAAAGATTTAAGTACTTAAGGTACTTTACGTTATATGTTATATACATAGAATACAATAAAAATATGCGGATAAATTATCGTCACTTACCCATCTCCAAATATTCGGGGAACAGTCCCATGTTACCGAAGTCCACGAGTTTGAAGTCCTTGACCCACTGCAACTGGCTTTTGATACTGCAAAACAAAAAGTAAATATGCCACTTTTTACATATATCTAATATCTTTAAACGAGCAATTCTTGTATATTTATATATATATATATGTGTGTAATCAGGATCTCGGAAACGGCTCCAACGATTTTCATGAAAGTTACAGATTAGGGGTTTTTCGGCTCAAGGAATCGATTTATAAGGTCCCAGGTTCGAGAAAAGCTCGGTTCTCAAGATATAGACATTTTAAAAACCGCGTTATAAGAAACTAATATATAATATCAGCGCCATCTATAACGCCATGACCGATGAGGGCCACGCTGGGTAAAAAACTATTTCTACTCGATACTAGATGGAGCTTTCTGATAAAAACCGAGCGAAGGTCGGTCAACCAGGTATATATTTAACAGACAGAGCGTTTTCGCTTACCATTGCCAATTAACAACCGCTTAATTAAAGTTTTAGATATACGCTGCCATCGCCAAACGCGCGAGGGTACACGATTATTTTTACACAAAACAGCAGTCAACAAACCTCCGGCCTGCGACGGAGTGTCTGCATGTTGACGTATGGCTGTGTCGGCATGTGGGCGTGTCGGAATGTGGGTGTGTCGGCATGTGGGAGTGTCGGCATGTAGGCGTGTCCTTACGTTGGCGTGTCGGCATCATGTGTAGACGAGTGGGCGTGTGGGCATGTCTAGATCTTGGCGTATAAGCGTATCGATGTGTCTACGTGTCAACGTGTGGACGAGTCGGCATGTCTACATGTTGGCGTGTCGTCGTGTCTACGTGTAGACGTGTCTATGTGTCAGCATGTCTACATGTCAACGAGTCTACGTGTCTGCACGTCATCGGGATGGTCTATACTCTGAACTTCAACTCGTATGAGATCTATACTCACTTGTTCTTCCTGCCGACGGTCCTGATGATGTTCCACCACTTGAGCAGGTACGGCATGAGCATTTCCACCAACGTGTTGATGAACTGCTTTCCGATCATGATGATGGCCAGCTGGATGGACAGCTCGAGGAAGCAGCCGCCCGGAGAGCACTGGAATTTAAGGAAAATATATTGTGTGTAACAGAGCGGTCGGAGTAGTATGGCGACTAACCGACGCCTGTAGACATCCATATAATTGTTAAGGAGAAGAGGAAGGCAACATATGTGAAGTTACACAACAGCTATATACAGAAACTAAAATACTGAATGTAAACAAAACATATATTTATTACACATGCCTTTTAATACGAAAAATACTATCTAAGGACATACACACTAATATTACGTTTAAAATGAATCATGAAAATCCCCAATTAAGACATTTACGAAATGCAAATAAAATATATCTACAAGCACCAAGAACTAATTATGGTAAAAAGAGTATTACTTTTGAAAGCGCACAAATATTTAACTCATTGCCTGATGACATTAAAGCAACCCAAAGTATATGTAGATTTAACTACATATACTTTGGGTTTGGCTTTACTTAAAAAAATATCTGTGTAATGAAAAATGAATATAAAATAGAAAACGTGTGTGTATGTATGTATATGTGTATGTATGTGTATACGTATATATAATTAATAATATATAAAATATATAAGTAATTGAAAATGCATAGTAGTAATAATTGGAAAAATCTAATAAAATGTTAAAACTTAAAATGCAATAATTAATGTATATATACACATAGGTACATATAAGTAATAAAAATATAATATTGTGTGTTGATTGAGATGTGAGTGTATATTATTTATCACTTCGCAATTATTAATTCATGTAATGTTCTAAATTAAGGAAATTGTAATAACATATTTTGTTTATACATGTACATACTGTAAATATATATCCAAATACATAATACATATAAACATAGAAATAACTAATAATACACTAAGTTAAGCTTTTATCAGGCAAAAGAAAAAAGAAAAATATTATTAGTTATCAAATTAACGTATTAAAATTTATACCACTTCTAGGAACGGCTGATCTTTGTAAAGTTATAGTCGTGATAAAAAATATTTTCCTTCTACCCACTGTAAGTATAGTATACGATAGCTATAAATGACTGTAATTAGTAATTATAATATTTGTACACTATTAGTCCTTGTGTAATAAATACTATATCCTAATTTTAAGAAGCATGATCGCATACGTGTAATTATGTTTAGATAAGAATATTTTGTTAATTTCTCATGTTAAGTGAATTTTGTTAATTCTTTATGAATATATATTCTTTAAACCGAAGTTGTTCTTGTTTTCTTTTCTATGGACCATTGGCTCAGGAACCACACGGCGCGCTGAGAGCCGAGTAAAAAAGCCGTGTGCGGCGCACGCTTAAGTTTTGTTAAAGCTTTTACGAATTCATTCGATTCGTTCCGAAATGAATTATAGTTTCGGCAGGCGTAACAGACAGGAGTGATCAGGTCAAACTCATACTTATTCCTTCAACTACTAACTGCGCCAACGCATTTTATGCTAAGTTTAAAATGAATAATAAATTGAAAGTAATCTGGTTAAAAAAATATTTCGTTATTACATTACTAGGCACACCCCCAAGTATTATATATAATAAATATTAATATGAGCTACTTTAATCGACTCGAGAGAAGCGAGCGATGCTACTGGCGAAACTGTAGTATCTATTCCCTAAAGACACCAAAAACCATAGACCAGTGGTTCCCAATGTTTTTCAGCTCGCGGCGCAGTTTCAAGTTTAGTATTTTGTTACGGCGCTCTCCCCCAGCTAGCTATTTGAAAACGATGTGTGTGTATTTGGGTAGACGAGTTTTACGAGGTTATTTTATTTACCGTTGTGCGCGTCCAAAGAGATATCCGCGAATATATGTGGACTCACGGCGCACCACGGCGCCACGGCGCACACTTTGGGACACCCTGCCATAGACAATAAAACCCACCTCTTCCTGCCTGTGTCCGAAGAACCTGACGAAGTTGCCCGGTCTGCCCACGAACTTGCCCTTGAAGAAGGCGATGTAGAAGATGGACGCATAGTAGTTGATGAACTGCAGAAGGTATATCTTGAGTGTCAGCGAATCGTCAAACTCTGTCTGTGTCCGTAGTAGCTCCTTCTCCGTCAGCCACTCTGCTAGAAACTGGTAGATCTGAAAAAAATATGGCGCGTCCTAGTGTTATAATGGTAAGAATTAAATACTTACAAAAAAATAAAGACATATTAACTTTATCGATTTCCCTACTAGCAATAAGAATGAGGGAGTAATATTTTATATATGGTACTGGATTGTTTCTTTTATTTCATAAGGGCATATAATAATCAAATAAAATATTTTATAAATAAAAAATGACAATTAAAAAAAATAGGCAGCACCGGTATTAGGAGAAACAAAATTGGTGTTTCCACATTCAAAAATATATTAAGTCCTAGGCATGATACATTAAAATAGAAAAATGATTTCAGATTGGATTTTTTTTTTAATTGAAAACAGGTAACTCTTATTATGATACCTGTCATTTCCTGCCTGAATTTTGTATGGGATGACGGTAAGTGATAGTTATTACCAAACTACCGAAAACAGAGCTGTCAGAGGTCAAATAACTCTAAACGCACTATTGACTGACAAACGTCAAACGAAAATATGTATGTATAAAGTTCACATTTCAGCCACTAGTTGGCGTGGCAGTCTATTCTAATCCCTATAAATCCATTGGTTATTTACAGCAGTACTCACATAGTTGAATATACAGATGAACACCAGATTAATGCAGGCCGCGGTCGCCGTAGTGAACATGATAGGACTGAAGGTAATGAGCGGGTGTCCCTTCTGCCGCAGTATGAGGGCGCCCAGCAGCGCCATGCGGTACAGCACGACTGCAATGACCGTGGCTATCGCCAGTAGCACCAGCAGCGACACCACGGAGAACGACATGAGCGTGGCCGGCAGCCGCATGCGCCAGAAGGGGACCATGGGCTCGCGCTCACCGGTCACCACGTTCAACTGTCGGCAACGTTACGTTACATATAATACTACCACGTGTCCACTGATGCATAGCGTCTTGGCAGTCTTAACACGTTCATTGCCAGGTTGAAATTCAGGAATTTTAGCAGGTGGCCACGACCGTTCTTTCCACTCCAGGTAAGCTCGATCCCTTCTCAAAGGCCAACGTAAGCATCTAGCGTCGTTCCACTGCGACTTTTATAATTTTGTCGATTTTTTATTTGGGACACTCATCATATGATATCATGAATTGCGGCAATATGACGCCTATGTCCGATAGAGGCACACGCCTGTGTCAGGATGGAGCCACCCACTCGCGCTCGCTTATGTCATGCTTTTATTAAACCACAGGATTATAACAGGTTCGTTATAATGGGCTATTTTCCAAGTTTTGAAAAACCGCTGCAGACTGTTTATCAGCGATCAAGGAACTTACACAATTTTTTGTTTTTAATTCTGATAAGTATTTATCTCAAATTTTCAAATTAAGGATTCATAATTTATTAAACCCTCGAAAACGCATCTTTAAGTAAATTGGCGTCTTGGGACGTATTAGCTTTGTAGCGTTCCGAAAATCACTGCCAGTACTATTTAGAACTTTTTTGTTGTTGTTGTCAGTTGATAAATTCATAAGTTGAGCTAGAAATTTGACAAGTGACTAGTACTATGAATGAATGAATGAATTAAATATACTTTATTGTGCATATTACAGAATACAGAAAAAAATAAGTTACATTTTAAAGTAATTAACTAGTACTAACAGTAGATTTCGAAATGCAGCCTCTATGATTTGTTGACTCATGCACGTGTTACGTCATCACGTCGTTTCGAGTCACGTGACTCACGAATAAAAATACGGATTTTAAAATAAAGTATTGATTATTTACAAATTATTTTAATAATATTAATTAAATATTAAATTCTTTTTTTAATACTGTTAAATAGATTATTAATTTGTAAGTAATAATAAATTTTTTTACACGTACGTACCTACACACACATACGTAATCATAATAGGTTTCGCTATAGTACACACACAGACGTACATGAACATCTTATTTTGCACGTTGGGCGTACGCAAAGAGCAAAATAATGTGTGCTTGTTTTGATGATACTCAGGACGAGACTGCGAGTGATATTTTTTTATGATTACAGTATCGTATGTTGCGTATGTACAATCCCACGCGAGGCGCTATTACATAATCCGAGTCTAACTAAAAGCCTGCTTAAAGGTCACCCGCACACATCAACTCGGAAAGGGATTGTAACCGTATTACCTCGAGACGTTTAGTTTTCTTTGTATGAAACTTCATACTGCAACGCACACTAATGGGATACGTAACGTAATCGCCTCACCTCGGAACAGGCAACCAAACCGCGCTTACGGCGAGCAGGCATCGGCACCGCATGGTTGACGTCTAGGCGAAGGTGATACGGTTACGTTCCCTTTTCGAGTTTACATGTATTGTCACCGCACGACCATAAGTGGCCGTGTACACGTAATATTAGTCTCTTACTGTCTTATTAATATATGAAATTGATTAATAAACACATAAACAATAAGGAATTTGACGAATTCTACTTTTAATACTTGGAGTAAAGTTAATCTATGTTCAGGCTGTTAAGAGTTTGGAGCAATCACAGACGCGTGGAACTAACCTGGGTGCGCTTGACGTGCGCGAGCCGCGCCAGGTACTGCGGCCGCGGGTGCTCCTCGTACACGTCGAACCCGGTGAGGTCCCAGCGGTGCGTCATCTCCGCCGAGTAGCGCTTCCACAGCTCCAGGAAACACGCCGCTGGGGAGATACGGTACGATCAGAACAACTGATGGCAGATGGATTATCACCAGCGTGGTGCTGGTGTGATGGTCTCGTTTGGGAATATGTATTTTTAGTCCACCAGAATATCCTTGATTTGAACGGTCAAGATGAAATCAGAGTAGCACAGGACAGTCTTGACATATATCTAAAGCCATCTCCAGGAAGACGTAGTGCCATACTGCATGCATGCATGTATCCGAATTGGGCCGGCACGACCGGTTACACGGTACCAGCGTAAAGTGACCGCTCTGCTGTCGCAATTCGCACTGTTTATAAGTATCCGGTGGGTCATGGAGGAGGAAGGAGGGCAACGTATCTCTATAACCTCTCATGCAGATGTCTATGGGCGTCGGGAGTGCTGACACGGACTACCTATTTACCCTCTATACTCTAAAAAAAGTATCATCAATAATGTGGTTCTAGTGGATGTCTCGTTTGGGAATTTCAAATTTCAGGTCAACTATCTGTGAAGTACGGTTAAAATCGTTATAATCACAGGAGAATCCAGTGCTTTATCTTAAGATGTCCATGTCCAATAGGGATGGTGAATGATGATAGAGACGGTGATGATATTTTCATCTTCTAGTGAGAGTGAGGCAAGTGATAAATTCAAGATATTCTTACAGAACCTTACACCCATAAAGATCTCAATTATTTTATATTTTCACATTTTTGTCTTGGATGAAATCAATATAAAAATGTATTTTCAAACCGACTATAACATTCAATGACTCGTAATTAAGTAATTGCCCAATGCTTTCTAGAATACAAATGTAATACAACTGCCTACATTATAAAAAATCGATTACGAGTAAAAGAAAACAATAGACTACAGTTACAACTCACCCCAAAAACTCATGAAAATGGCAAAGAAGACGGTTGTAGAGTTGTCGAATAAGTACGTAATCCGTGACTGCAGACAGGTGGCGCGCAGGTCCCAGAAGTCGCAGTGGTAGTCGCACTGCGGACACATCTTGATCGCGGAGTTGTAGTTGCATATCTCTTCGCTGCAAAATATTCACACATTCAGTATGATTAGACGTAGCTTTGTGTAGTATACTGAGAGAGACCGTTGGCTATCATTGTAGTGTACCAAATTTGCATATGTACTAATGCGGTATTGGGGTTTTAATAAATTTTATATGAAAACGAATAGAGAGACAAGGATCGAGTACTGATTGATGAGAAAAAGTGAGGAAGCGAGGATTCACAATAGCCTCAGGTTATTATACAATGGTAATAAAAGACTTACCTTGGTACGTTGGAGTATACAGTAGCAGCTGAGTATATGACGCAGATAAGTCCGACGATAGATGCAGGTATTAACATGTGCGTGTAGAACCCGAGCCACGCAAAATATAAACCTGTCGACAACCAAACAAACATATAACAAATATTCTATGTAGTCGAATGTGTTAAGGTCTAATAAAACATATACAAGGATTACTAGTATACAACATAGTATACAATACTAATAAAATATAGCATATTTGTATATATACAAACATAGATTTACTTACCTATTTTAACACCAAAATAATCCTTGACGTAATCTAATGGTTGA
>LUGF01026005.1:358100-379718 GCA_001625245.1 Calycopis cecrops
AGTCTTGCGTTAATTACATTTAACCCTGTATATACAAACATAGATTTACTTACCTATTTTAACACCAAAATAATCCTTGACGTAATCTAATGGTTGATACTTGATACATTGTGATACGTTAGCCCACTCCTTGTAAAGTAAATTCCTCATCGAGCCTGGGGTTTTGAGATCACCCTGTAGGGATAGTTCAATTAAATTAATAAAATTCAGTTATTACTTTAAAATACAATTGAAAAACATTCAGGATTGACAGCTATCTGCAATTTTTTGTACCAGGTGCCTGGTGCATTGACGATTTTGTCTCGTTATTTTCGCTTTGATATTTGATCCTAATGAGTTTGTGTCGACAAAAAGGTTAAACTAGGCAAACTTTGCGTTTGGCGTTCGGGGTATATCGCTGGTGTATTGCGGGAAAACTAGTGGCGCAATGATAGGACCGTGGGGGACTCCTACTTGAATAAAGCGTGATGACGACATTACCTCTTTTGATTTATATATAAAGATCCAGTTCGTCAAATAGTCTTTTATAATGTGTACGATCATGTCTGGCAACACCAGTTGGTAGATCTTATGAATACAGTCTTGGTGTCTGAATCTATCGGATGCGTTAGCTAGATCGAAAAAAATTGCACAACTGACATTTAGACGCTTAGCTTTTTGAGCCCTAATAGGTCGTGTTCCGTAAGGATGTAAACCCGATGGATTCAGAAGTGTAATTCCCATAAACTAATTTATATGGCTATTGTTTTACTTATTTGTTTTTTTGTTATGTTGATTTATTGTTTTGTTTTTCTCAAAATACTTATAATTTCTTAACGTGTAACAGTGTATTTGTATTTGGTGTCCGTAATAAAAGATTTCTATTTATATTTCTATTTCTAAACGAACTCCTCAATCCTTTTCAGGAACATTTCTTTTTCATTTATAATGGCTTTAAATATTGAAAACTAAAAGATCCATTTTGCTTATCGAGAGATGCCTAGAGCAAGCCGGTCGGTACCTAGCCAGTTCGTGGAGTGGTTTTTCAGATTATGGATGCTCACAACGGCTGCTACATTATGAGTATACATATGAGTGAAGAAACGCGCATCCTGCTAAAGCATTGAAGATGCACTTAGGTATATGATGGCATAATGAGTTGAATCACTATATTTGTAATATAGGCTGGACCGGATGTATTTTTAAAGTGGAGAAACATTTCACAACTCTTCTTTACTACAACCTAGACGAATTGTAAGTAAACCCCAAAAAAATTCTTACGTCGTGCAACGGGTACGCAGCACTGTAGATATTGTTCGTAATGAGTCGCCCTATCCCAAAGGCAAAGTCGTCGTTTTGTGCTTCGGAGAACTTCTTGCGGTCCAGGATAAACTGGACAATTCGCGAGCGTATTGAAGGAGTCCAAAAGCAGTCTGACATCGTGTCGAATCTAAAAACAACATAATCATTAAAAATTAAAAAAAAAACATTTTTAATTGGCTGTTAAGTCTATACATGTAAAGTTGATAAAAGCGAGAGACATTAAATTAAATCGACTACAGTTAATCCGAAACTATTAAAAATAGGGTTTACGGCAAGTATACCGAAAATCCTTTTTTCAAACAAGTTAAATAGCAAAAAAGGTAATCATGCTTTGTACCGGGCGGCTACACCTCGCACGGGGTGAATGACCCCGGCGGACTAAGGGCGGCCTCGATCATACAGCGTGTACGATGTGAGAAAAATCTTTAAAAAATCCTGTGGCAAAACTATTGCTCCGATTGATTTGATTTTTATTGTATACCCAGGAAATTATACACTAAATATGTGGTTCCATTTAATGCCTCTCGCTTTTATCAACCTTGTATAATAAAACCATAAAATCCGTGTGTCTGTACATTGAATATATTTACGAAAAACTAATTAGGGGCGATGTTAAAATAGTATTAGAACTATTCATAATTACATTATATTATTATTTTTAAATTTTTTGTTTGTTTGTATATGCTAATCTCAGAAGCTACTGGACGAATTCGAATGAAACTTGTGGTGTATTGATACTAAGCCTGGTCACCAACAAAAATACTTTTTACTGCGATAAAATCGCTCATTCCTGCGGGAAATAGGAATTTCGGCACACTGCAAGCAAACAATAACAAATCACTTTAGACTATAATATTACTACGCTACACTAATTGCACTATCATTTTAGGTCTTACACAAACAATATTGATTTTGGCTGACCTATTTGAAAACCAAACAGACACTTGGGAAATACTTCTTTGTACCTGAAATTGGAAAATTCAGTTGCAATAATCACAAGTCGTAGGCACCAGCTATAGTCTATACTAATATTATTAAAAGTAAAGATTTGTTTGTGTGTTTGTATGTAATGAATAGGCTCCGAAAGTGCTGGACCGACTTCAAAAATTCTTTCACCATTTGAATGCTACATTATCACAGATTAACATTTACTATTATTTTTTACCTATTTTTATATTATTTACCACGTGGGAAAACGGGTAAACTTTTAAACGGCTGAACCGTTGGGGTTAAAATTTTATATGGGTATTTCGATGGTTTCCTGGATGCTTAAAATACAATTGGTTCCGGTAGGTGGCGCTGCTTTCGGTATGTCAACTACTAAACGTCTTGACCGATTGGTTTGAAATTTTGTATGTGTATTCCCAATAATGCGCCCACGAAGTTGGTACGACCAATTTTTCACAGAGGGCGCCACTGTCATTCCAATTAATTTTATATATTGCTATGATAGTCCATGCTGACGTATCTGTTAGTGGAGTAGCAATGCGCGCCCGGTACAGCTAGTTGTAAATAGAACTGTATGTAAAGAAACTTTATGGTATATTATAAGCATTCTAATCTTAAAGTGGTTTTTAAAAATATATACTTATATTTAAAAAAATCAATTTGTATACAAAACTATCGTCTTACAAAAAATATTGTCACTTACAAATATTCCTTATCCTTAGAGTATATAGCAGTCAGTCTATACTTTCTCTCTGGAAACTTCTCTGGATCCACTCTTATTTTGGCCATCATTCTTTCCCATCCATCGTTAATTTTGTCCAACAAGGTATTTGTTTTTTCATGGACGTCTTTAAGGGCGGTGAACTAAAGGAACGTTATTAGTAAAGTTTAGCATTTCCAATAATATAGACATATACACAAACACAGAACACAAATAATTGTAACCACACACATAGAAAACAATCAGTAGTCGTGGACACGATATGGAGAAAAACATTTAAATATTTACACCCAACATGATACCACCGCCTTTATACACAGTATACAGGTATGCAGCTGAAAATCGCAGTATTTATAAGCTACAATGTTTGACTTGTTATGTTCACGAGAAAATAAACCCATAGTAGCACGTTCTGAAGTTACACAGACAATTTGTGGGGTATGTTGCTAAAATATAATATTACACTAAGAAAAATAGAGATTAAAAGAAAAAAGAACAGAATAAAAGTCAGAATAGACGAACTAAACACATTATAGACCCTCAATAAAACCGCCGAAGATTCGCCGTTGAAGCTCAAGACAAGCTCTAGCTGCTTTATGCGGAGCACTTTTTTATAATCTTATATCCAGCGATTGGAATCCTAACAACATAATTACTCATTTATATGTAATGATATAGGATCCCATGCAGAGCCATACGATATGATGATGATAATCACTAATTAATAAATACTAATATGCTTTATATACTGGCCGCCCCCCTATCTTTCCCGGGAACATGTCACCGAATATCGGATTACACTTGTGTCTGAAGTCGAGGCTTTATTGTTTAAAGTCTCGGAATGGGGCCGACAAAATTTAGTCCACTTTAACTCCAGAAGTCACAAGTTTGCGCGTTTGTCGCAAAAAAGTCACCCTTCGTCGCATTTTTTCGCTTTCAATACTTGGTACCGACATATCGAGTAACTTTCAGTTCCTCGGTCACTTGAAAACAAAGGTGCTTCAAAAAAAAATGGGTGTGCTCAGTAGGGCAAAGCAGAACTTTACGCCAGTCCATCGACTGCAACCTTACTGCTCCCACCTTTGGTCAGCTTCAAAAGCCTCATAAACAGACATACAAGACACATGGAAACTGAATTTGTAACAATAAAAATTGTGATTGGTAGAATCCAGAAATGTATTTGCCTGAAATTTTCCGGGCGCTATTCACGCAAGTTAACAGGAAGAAACCTTATGATAAGTCTGCTGTGCCATCAGGTCCATCAGGAACAGTGTCAAAACCGAGAGGATACGTACACTAAGCGACATGCACGACGTCTACTACTTTCTATTTCAACCACCAACAAGAAGCATTTTGACATACCACTTAAAATGTTAAAGCCTTACTTATCTGAATTATTACATAAACTACATATAGCAACATTACAATGTAATAAACATAAGATGGGTAAATATAATAATTTAATCGCTTTAGAACAATACGATTGAATTAGTCGTAATAAAATATTTCAAGAAAAATTATGTATTCTGATTCCTGCCGATAGTACTTTCGCCACTTACGACATGCAACTAGAGTTTACTCCGGAATATCCAAGTTTATTCTGAAAAGTGCCCAAGGCGCCTTAGGTAAAAGCATCTAAGCGCAGCGGAGTTACACCACGCGGCGGTGCTACGCTCCATCGCTGTTTGCATTATTTTACTCGTATTTTTTTCATGCCCCACATTTTAAATCGCTTTATAAAGAGTGAGCTCAATAATAATATTTATATAAACCCCAAAATTATTGCCCATACAACCACCACCACACTTCCCAAGGTCACTTAACTCCACCTTGACGAATTATGCTACAACAATCAATTCTCATGCACATACCGTGAGATTTTAGCACGACCAAACAAGCTTTTGTACAATGCTATGATAATACACACGTTAGTATACCTCGGTCACATTATCTATGTATCAAGCGTCGATGACGTCGAAAGCGCGCTACCGTACATTCCGATAACGAAACTAAGGCCGCAAGGCGAGCGCCGGGAGATGAAAAAAGAAGCGTGATGAAACGTTTTCCAGAGCATACATAATATTGTGACCGAGAAGTTACAGCTAGCATTTATAGCCCACTAATGCATTAGTATAAATGAAATATGCACTACTAAAATATTTTATTCTCTTCACTTGGCAACTTTTTCCAGGCCGAGATGAGTATGTTAGTAGATTAATTGATGATATAAAATAGGCTCTAATAAAACCATCACCAAAAATATGATAAATGTTCCAAATTAAAAATTACTTTGCTCTTAAATGTCTTTTATTACACAAAAAATAGCTTTCCCATTACGAAAGACGTAACGATGTATCGTGCGCGATACATCGTAATGTTATTTTGTTCTATAACATACTGTTAGCAAAGCACTGCGTACGCATCCATAGTCACGACAGCTGCATTACCTTAGACATATACAATGCAGCATTCAGTATGGCGTTCGTCCGCCCTGATTTCCTTATCTTACTGCATTCCTACGAAGGTACAGACGATTAACACATAATGCTTCACATTTGCAAAATTCGGCAAGCGCACATCGCTTGCAAAAAAATCTTACAAAGACATTTCGCCAACATTTAAGCAGGTCTTCGGATTTTGTTAGTAGAAAATAATTTTGCTGCACAGAAAAGACGTTAAAATTAAGACTGGAACTTTTTGATACTCCACAGACCTAATAGGTACTTCAACGTATAAATAATATAGCCAGCACAGTAAAAGAAAATAAATAACATATCGAATGCAATCCAAACAATATTGAAACACATAAATGCAGGGAGAATGTTGAAAAAGGGTAACAATTACGTATACAAATTTTCAATACCAAATCGATTAATTATCGATTAATAATTGTGTTCGATAATTTTAAAAGATGGTTAGATGTAAATAAGACGATAAGTCGTTCGATGTAGAGCGTCCTAAATCCGATAAACATCATTCCTTCTGCATTTCTGTGCGATAGACATGTAATGTGACATATCTAATCGTAAGATTACCTACATAATCAAACATGCTAATCAGCTGCAAATTGCATATAAGTATGACATAATGTAGTGACGTACCTTCATCGGCATCCTAAGTTTAAGAACTTCGCTGTAGTCTCGAAGTACGGCTAGGGGTGCATGGATCTGAAAACGAGATATTCCTTCTAAATAATAGTTGTAGATTAACATAGACAGTCACACGTAACGACCTTACAACATGGATTACTTCAATAAAAGCTTATGCCACCTTTTTGTAGACAGAATTCTTCTTCTACTACATCGCGGGTAGGTTCGAACCGTTCCAAAGTACCTTCATCGCCAGCTTGCTGACGCCAGATGATGGCTACAGTGCAAATGTCCAAATAACGTTACAAAGTATGTGCGCACAAATTTGAGGGTTGGCCTCGATTTCTCCGGGATCCCATCATCAGATCCGGAGTACGTAACGATGGGGGCACTCAGGTATACCTTTTGTAACAAATAAGAATTTTTACAATCGGCCCACAACTGACGAAGTAATTGCGTAACATAGGTATATATACAAATGTAAAGTCGAATAAAGAACCTCTTGCACATTGAGTCGATTAGAAATAGGGAGGTTGCAATAAGGCTTTAAATAGCTCGATCACATAGATCTTCTTTTTCTCGAATAGTATTACAAAATTTATTTCAAATACCTTAGCACGATTCCCATGTTTCGAAACTTGAGAGTAACGGACAGATGGTTCGCCTACAGATGTATGAGGTAATATAAATGCTATCGAAGAATAAAGTCGCACCCTTGTTTCTTAAATATCGAAAAAGAGCCTTTTAAATTTCCTGCAGATTCGAGATGATATCGCATAAAAGCTGGCAATGCTTCCTATTATTTCTATTTGTTCGGATGATTATAGCCATCAACAGTCCCTTACCAATCTTAACCCTTATTGAAGAAGGAAAATAGACCCACCTTGACGAAGTGCAGGCCGTGTAAGTCAGGCGGGGCCTCTCTCTCCAGCTGCAGCCCTTCGCTCTCCAGGTTCATCTCGAACACTCTCCTCTGCTGTAAGGCTTCCGGCGTGGACGCGTCATCCTTCCCCGCCTCCCACACAAGAACGAAGTCCACACTCCTCACCCCGTCGTTGAAGGTCAGGGACGGGTTGTTAAGGATGCCGCCCATTACTATCCTGTTAAATCCATACTAATATTATAAACGCGAAAGAGTGTTTGTTTGTTTATTTGTCTTTCTTTCACATCAAATCGGATCAACGGATAGATGTGATATTTAGTATGGAGATAGTTGAAGGACTGAAGAGTGCCATCGGCTCCTTTTTATTGAGAAAAACCACGCGAGCGAAGCCGCGGGCAACAGCTAGTAAATTATGTAAAAATGTTTGTCTGTATGTCCCAACTATGCATTTCATTGTGTGATGATCTTTAAGAAAGTTGTTATGCATGAGCCTACAATAGACCCTGAAACAGTTCCATGCGCCAAAATAACCACATTGACTTTGCGGGAACTGAACTGGCGATGACGGCTAACAACAGCGCAGAGACGGACACATAGGTTATATACCGATGCTTTGCTTGCCTTACCTCTTTAAATCCTTAAATTCTTTTTAGTCGTATCATCTATGACATCGTGGTCGCTAATCAGGTTAACAAGAATTTTAAAAAATTGCGTTAATTAATAGGCTCCCTAAATCAGTTCAGTAGATTTGGAGTCTATTCGTAACAAACAAAAAATAACCTATTTATATACAAGTATAGATATAGATTAGTATAGACAACGTACACTCATGCAGCATGCAGAAATTAGACCAATTAGGGCCGGGTTTGAAGATTACTATAAAAATGTCGATTAGCTATTTTATACTTACCTAGCCTCGTTGCTACACAACGAGCACATCTCCACGCCAGTTCCCTAAAGGGTCAGTCGGGGCAAACGGAGAGAGAGTAGGATCTTTAATTATTATAACCTATTAATATAAATATAACTGCCGATATAATACTTATTTCTCAGACTGTGTCAAATTCTACAGTTGGAGTATACTCCTTAAAACGAACATTACACTGAAGTAAAAAGCGCGCAAGGTACGTAGGCGACATAAGCTTTCACGCGATTTTACTTCTCCCATATCATTCATATCGCGTGCCTTATATGATATAAGGACTTTAAGGACTTCAAAAATAGTTGGTAGTTTCTTTCTTCTTTTCATATGGAATAAGCTAAGACAAGCTAAGATAAGTAAGAGGCAGTATTGCATATGAATTAGACCGGCAAGTCGGGGAAGGTACCTGTCGCTCGTCTCATACGTAGCAGCTATGGTGCCACATTCCCTGCGATTAGCAGGTGGCATTGGACGGGAGGGGAAAAGGAAGGAAAATCATCTGTATGAGAATCCATGCGTTGCCCATGTGCCCAACGCACTTCCACACCCGCATTATTCTTCACATGACCCATCAAACCATCCGTTTTTTTTGCTTGCTCCCTTATAGGCACAATTTAAAAAAAAAGCTATTTTAGAAAGGTATAGTAGTATAGTATTTCCAAACCAATATGGCGCTAGTTTCTCCAAGTTTCCTAGCTCTTATTATATACAATGATCTTAAATACAGTTGTTAGCGTTATAAAGTACCCATAAGTACCCATAAACCACAATAAATCCGTTTAAATTTAAATAAATAAGTGCAGTGCAAGTGAATCAATGTAACATACAATATACAGATATAGCTCTTAGTAATATCTTATCTTACGTATTGGTTAGTTTGTATAAATACAATAGATACGAAAATAGCTTATGACCGAATATCAAATACATAAGACCCCAACCATGTCACCGCTATATGACGCTTACAGCCCCGAATAAGATAGATTCTAGACGATCAATAATATTGCACAAACAAATGCACCTACAAAAAGTAATACAAATAGTCATACAATTGTCACTGTCAACTGCTGAATGTTTTCGACAAGTGCAATTTCGACCTCACACAATGCATTTAAAATGAACTTAAACTCGCACAAGACTCTTGTTCAATAAGGCGGAGTGGTCAAAATTAATCTTAAATTGTCAATAATTTTCTAGTATAGATAATATTGTTCAATACGATTGATCGTCTAAGAGCCGCCTAATACATTTTTTAACATAATTATTCACAATAGCATTCATATTCACAAACATGTGTTACTACAAAACAAATAACATTATGCCGTTAGCACAGGATTTCCTCATGTTTTCAGTCTCTGACATTTATGAGCAGAGTAATATTACGTTACAAATCAATAACTGAAGGTTGTTTAAAATAATAAACTACATGGATAAATATTTTAAACTACGTCGAAAACACTTTTGACAATGCATTCGTCCAAATTAAAATCTAAAAACGAAAATATTTTTGACAATATATTTGTTTAAAAATATACCTCGATGCGTAGACCGAGTAAAGAATAGTTTCCTCTGTCTACGCCTCGATGTTACTTTTCAAGTAGGTATATTCGTATAATCATAGATTTAGAACTGTTCTTACTACGTGCATTCTAAATCTTTGCGTATAATTTAAAGTCCAAAAAACTACGTAAATGCTTTTGACGATACCTTCGTCAAATTTTCCCATTGCTTAGTTTTCTGAAAATTATTTTCTGTCGTGTCTTTCTATTGAAGTGTACAAAGTGCAAGACGAAGTATTTGGTCTGACATATTCGAGACATTTTCTAAAAAATGCAGTCGGTCTAGGCATTCTAATGGAACGTGATACGGTGCAATCTACTGAACTAAATGATCTGGCAAAAGCGTGATATGATAAATATTGGCAACTGTGTGGCAATCTGGTGGCAACTCACGAGCAATGGTTGGCAACGGATTTGCCGGTGCCATTGGCAACGTCAGTCACGGCCGCGGGGTCAACGCAGCCGCACTCTTCGGCAGCCCGGGTGGATGCCTCGCTGCCATTGTCCCTGGAAACGTCCACCGATAGCAGATACATCAATCGATTTAAATATAAATACATTTGCAGCTGAAAAGTCGAAGTGATGATGATAATGATCATTATGAATGTCCGGTGTGGAATTTATATGTATATCGATATAGATGTATGATTGTCCGTGAAGGTTGGTCGCCACTAAGGTCAAAACTAGAGTAGTTTAATCAGCTAAAAAACACATTTTTATAACAAACTAAAACATAGCGTCAATACTATGATTAAGGTATGTATTTGCTCGAACCACGCGAAGCATGATTACAATCATTATATACTCTTATAAAGCTCCAAATACCTCAATAAAAACTGACTAGAAATTAGGTGTAATTAAGTTTGCTGTCAACCTGATACGAGCTCTAAGCATGGAGTGTGTTGTCATGGTCTAGGTCATTAACAGCATGCGACCTGTACCTTCTTAATAATATATTAGTCACATAGTATTAGTACAGAGAGCCATAAACTGGTCTAGGTACACATTGGGCACTGACGCCTAAGTGGACGAGGTAAGCATATGTTATCACCAGTCTTTGTATAACAGGCTCATACGATATGCATGTAAGCAACTCTTTACAGTATTTAACCAACCGGAGAGGCCGCCTATAGGCATTCTCCTCTGCTCAAATGTAAAAAGACCAATGGTCTATTTCGGAGACATACAATAAGAGGTTTACAAGCTGTGAGCCATTATTTGTGGGCGTGTATAATGATGGAGTCGAATTGCCTCCAGAGAATTTGGCAGAATTTTCTGTTTGTGGTGATTGGGTTGGCGGCATCTACATTTGGTTTAATACTCAAAGGTGCAGTAACGATTTCTCCATTGTTTCCTAACACATAATTTAAAATATGGCCGTCATCAAGCATGTCTCGCAATTCTAAAGCTATCCTGGTTCCCATGGATTCCATGGATTTTTTATCATTGCTACATAATATTAAACACATTGAACGTGATCGCTATCGAATCATACGCCGGCCACACAAGAACATTGCCCCAAACAAATTAGCACTTATGGAAAATACTAATTGATGACCACATTCGCTCATCGTTTCATGTTTGCATCGACTCTTAATACGTAGCGTACAAGGAAAATGTTCAGGTTCAAATGCCTGTATTAGATTGATAACATGGTGACGTCACAAGGTCGGACAACAGCATAATAATAGCAGATCTAAAGCGAGCCTAAATTGAGTTGTCTTATGTCCCAAAAACTCATTAGAATTTGTGGACTGTTGTGCTAAATGAAATAAAAAAGTCATATTAGGTCTGCTTTATGCAAACAAAATAGGAGTCTAATATCCTCCTCGGGGGAGCAATGCTAATGTGGGGATCCGACCTAGTCTATGGAGCATCCACTCCTGTGCCCGCTGCACGCCGTGCCGAAGGACTTGCACATTGGACGATCTTCTCGCTTCCAATGATGTTTTGGCACAGTATTCGTCGCGTACAGTCTGATCGGCTTAACAATCACTGACTCGAGTAGAATACGAAGCTCTGCTATATGGGCTTGGTTCCCGAAACTACTTTGTAGCAGTGCACATATAGCACGAAGCTGGTACGTTCTGCCTTAATCTAAATCCGAGTATTTAGGTGGTATTATAGTTATATAGTAATTTGTAACTAGTATAGTTATTATAGTTATATTTACTTGGTAGTAAATTTAACATCATCGCTCTGCGACGTTAACAATTAGATTTAATAACACAAAAACTGTGTAATCTAAAAATAACCTTCAGAGTAATTAAAACCTAATTACAATACGTGCAACAAACATAATAATAGCAATTATAAATAAAACCATAAATTATATTTTACAAAAGAATTGAGACGGGTTCACTTATACTGACATACAAATACACAAATACATAATATAATAAATACATATACATATTGGGTATAATAAACAAAATGAAATTGACTAAAAGCTAAAGCTGTCATTCTATTACCATAATAGGCTTCCTACGTAGATGATCTCTGTACAAGGATCACAACACACGACAACAGTAAGGAAGTGAAAACTGAACATAAAGGGGAACCTACCCCCCACTCTCCCGCAGATAGGAGATATGCATCCAGATATAGGATTTATTATAGCTAATTAGACTATTATTAACATAGTCGGAGAGACCGGGGGGACTCCTTTGACTGCGAGAACTGCTAGCGCGTGATTGCTAATAAGTTCACTTCTGGTACCATTCTCTGCACTCTGTCTGGTGAATAAGAGGGAGTGCAGAGAGACCGGGAAGGTTGTAAGTTGTAGTATCTCTTGTTCACACTTGACACCGCCACTAGGAGTGGCCAACTGGATTATGATAGCCTGTCTAGGACAGCACTAGAATAACAGCTTTAGACAGATTTTACGATGTCTAATACAGGTAGTATTAGACATCGACATCATAAACGATCAAATTTATAGGGCCATGTTTTGCCCTACATCAAACTTTAGACGGAGGTTACACGGTCAGTTCAGTCTGTGATTGGTTATGATGAATTGAAGTTCCAAATTGATGATTATTTAAATATCTTTTGTCAGTCTGGTAAATTATGTAAGGGTAGAACTGACGCTCGCAGACTATCTGACGGCTGAATGACCGTGAAACCTCCGTTTCACTCCCTGCAACTCAATGCAATCAATATTATAAGCACTAGAAATTACAAATATTTGACCGTTTACAAGGCGCTTAACACAGCACATTAAACATTATAAACTAGAGTTATCTACAAAACAATTATTACACTTGTGGGATGTTAGTAATCGCCGAGAATTGCAAATTACCTTGGAAATTAGTAACCGCAGACACAGTAAACTTAACGTCTACTCGTACAACTCGATCGAGCTAACCCCGCTTAAGCGCAGGCTTCCCCGCTTTCGTCCGATCGCCCTAGTATCAGCATCACGATGAGAGACATGACGTCACGAGCGCTAAGCGTAACTCGATCGGATTGTAGACTATTCATCGTACCAATGACCTTATTTTGAACAATTAGTAACATGCCGTTGTTTTAGGTAAATTATTTACGTCCATGGCCCGATCTACCCAATTAGGTGGACATGGGTTAATTCAACATAAAGACGTGCCATGAAAACTGGCTGAAACTCTTTTTGTGTCTCTACAGTTGTGTCGAAATCCCATAACAATAATTTGTAATATTGTTAATGCGAAGCTTTGTAGGTGTGTGCATTTGTAGGTATTATAAATTATTCCTTCACGCAATTTCCTGAACGTTCGTGGCAAAAAATTTGATTACAGTAAAATAATAGAAATATGATTTTTGTTTCCAAAAATGAATGGTCCCTTAGATATTACGCGGACGAAACCACGGGGCATAGCTAGTGCTCTAAAAGGCCCCTTGTCTGATACGGCATATCTATTGTATAACTGCTGTGTCTATTGTTTGGGCAAAGAATTGGTTAATATTAATTAAAATATCCCAAACAAAAACATTGTGTTCACAGAAAAATAAAACTTCCTAGCCAAGAACAATGGAAATTCACGTGACGGATTGTGCGTGACGTTATTTACGCCAAACTGTGTAATATTTAAAATTCATCATCATCATTATCATCATTTCCAAGACTTTGTCTCTACATTAACATGGATCTGGTTTAATCTTTTATTCGTAGACTTTTTCCGT
Source organism: Calycopis cecrops (assembly GCA_001625245.1). Taxonomy (NCBI): domain Eukaryota; kingdom Metazoa; phylum Arthropoda; class Insecta; order Lepidoptera; family Lycaenidae; genus Calycopis; species Calycopis cecrops. Next base: position 371,686 of record LUGF01026005.1, read on the forward strand.
AGAGTAGGTAAAACCTTTTTAAGGTAGAAAGTAAACAACGCTATTTTAAATGGGGTCTTATCTAGTCAGTTGCTTAAGATAAATAGTCAATGAAGACCAGTCTAATAATTTTGAAGTCTCTTTATAGATATAAAAGCAGCCAAAACTATTGTTTTTAGAATTTTTATCTGACGGTTATTTTAAAAATACTGAGAAACTAAGAACTTCGATTTAGAACAATAAATAGCTACAAAGTCACGAACAAAAGCTAGTGTGTAGTTAAACATTGCCAATTAAAAGGGCCGGATTTAGAAGGGGACATCCTAGTAAAACTCTGGGCCTCGACAAGAGACGTAGTCCAATAGTATCTATATCTAAAAATCTAAATAACGTTCTCAACGATATTCAGCAGGACTTAATTAGTTTGAAAATAATTGGTAAGGCTCCCTCCTTTTTGTGTCAACGCCTAAATCCGGCCCTGTGGGGGTTGTGTATTTGCATGTTGGTCTCTACCGTCTACGTGCCTGCTACGTGTCTTACCTGTCGGTATTCATGTCCTGCGACAGGTTATCCTGGTACGTGCTCAGCACGGACATGGCGTGCAGGTCCGCCATTCTCTCCTGCGTTTCCTTCTCCGTCTGATCCAAACAACATCGCATCAGTGACACTCGCCTTCTCCTGCTTAACCACCTTTACGGATTATAGCTCGGATTTTGTCAAAATTATGTATAGTACAGTAATACGCCGAAGTTACGCGGTGGGACCGAGCTGTAACCGCGTAAGTTGAATTCGCGTAAGTCGGGGTATAATTGAAAACTAAAAACTGTAGAAAATAATATTATTAACTTTTCAATTGAGGTCTTATGTTTTTATTGCAAACTTTGATTATAGAAAACATTAAAAGCTATTCAGACGAAGCAACCTTATAAAAATTAACTAATATGTCGTTTGATGAGTTAAAGATGCGATATTTAAAAACCCCGTAACTCCGTCTTCGCGTATGTCGGGGTATTACTATATCTGTTCAATAGTTTAATATCACGTCTACATTTCAACAGAAAATACAACCTGCATTTGAAAGCAAATCTTTAAAAAAAATATTCACATAGTAGTGACGAATAATTAATATAAAAACTATTAAGAAATTTCCAATAAGTATAGATCCTACACCTCGAATTAGAGATGTAATTTCGACCGTCTCCATGGTGTTCTCTCGTCTAATCTTTATCAGAGACTTCTGCATAATACGATGTGTCCAAGATCCGGATTAATCCTGTATAGATACATAATACGTTTGTGGTTACACTTTACCTTTTTCCCGTTATATAATTATATAAAACATTTAAACACTGCCTATAATTAGATCTAATCTCATGATCCCACAAACGTAAAGATAAGTAGGTGCCATGGTATCATTATCATATATACACATAGGCTAATACATTTATAATGGTAGGTTTTTTGAAGATTGTGTATCAAAGACAAATAGTCAAATGTTAAATTCTTATTCCTGAATTCAACGATAGCTCCAAAGTAGATGACACAAACTACATACCTACTACAAAAATAGTTTAATTTAAATAAGTACATACTAACTGTGTAATCTTCAAAAAAATAAACTAAGTGTTTAAATGTGCAAATATTACTACAAATTTAAACAAAAATAATACAACTCACATTTATATTATTACATAAATGTATAAGAAGGTATAAACTATAACTTAAAAGTTGAAAAACCAAAATGTATTGTCATTGCTTATATAACTAAATAAACTAACTTAGGTATGGTCAAAATCATTACTTTGTTGCATGCAAAAATATACGTCAATTACCTACTTAAATAAGACTATGTATAAACATTAGTCATCCGCAACATTTTTTGCCGTCACAAACACAGAAACAACCATAAAAACACAAAAACCCCGTACTTTGGACACTGCACTCCTTGGCCGATGCCTATAATACCGATTCCCGCCATAGTCGTTCAGGACATAATACACCACGTCTAAGATACTCCGGGCGAGCATTACAGACACTCGCTCGAAACATAATGGAATGGAAAACGCACTAAGTCGCGTGTGAATTCGCGAGAAGTCTCCGACCTTCGCCGCGGCTGATTCATCTGCGTCTGATTACTGGTCGTTAACCGACTGTCATAAAGATCTATAGCTGTTTAACTACCATAGATCTTTATATCGCTTAACGTCCTCGTTTTCTAGTAGAACTTCTACAGCATGGGACAGTAATTATTGTAAAACCCAGGAGAAGGTGACACACATATTTGAGGCATAGGATGAAGTAGATACCCACAAGTCTCCAGCCCTTCGGGGACCAATAAGTGGTTCCCATCCCGGCTGTAATAGTCTAGACCAGGGGTTCCCAAAGTGTGCGCCGCGGCGCTGGTGTGCCGTAGAAAGGAAAGAGGGGCGACTGAGTCGATCCACATATTATATTCGCTAGTACCTTTTTGGGCGCTCACATCGGTAAAGAAAATAGCCCCGTAAAACTTTTCGATCAAACTAACACATCTTTTTCAAATAGCTAGCTTGGGTAGGGCGCCATCGTGCATCGCCATGACAAAATACTAAACTCGAAACCCGGCTGCGAGCTGAAAAAGATTGGGAACGAACCCCTGGTCTAGACTATATTTGTCAACACGAAGGTGTCTATATTTGAACCTACCGCATTCTAGTTGACAGGGCGTAAGCATGGTCACCTTTTATAAAAAATAGACCTTTTATAACAAATAAACGTTAGACTTTGCATATTATACCAGACTGAATGGATGCTTGGGGCAAACATAGGGCTAGGCCTTTTTGGTCCGTTACTAAAATGCTCAAGAGCCCTAAAAGTAGGTACACAGGACATGTCGAATAAACAAAATTACAATAATACGCGTGTGTCAAATTATTCTCCAGTGACTTTAGACCGTATACGCCTCATATTTTCAAACATGATCGACATATTATGACCTAGTTAATTTGGTAAAGGCAACAAGGTATCGGCTATGGCATCCATTTATGTTTTGATTTTCCTGGCCTTTGTCCCATAATGAACGGATGATGAAGATACCCAAGCTAATAAAAATGCCCAATTTATATTACAACAACACATCCTCCCACTAGTTAACTACTGGACAAGAACAGCAGCAGAGAACCGAGTGCCTAATATCAACTTCCTTACATACTTGTTTTGCTTTTATCACATTAATTACTCTCTTTAGACATATACACTAATTGCGAAGACGCTTTGCACCACCATGAACGGGAGCCAATGAATCTAATCCTGTTTCCGGTAGCCCAAGAGTGGTAAAGGAGGGAATGGATCTGTTTAATTTCCATGGGCCATCGTTTACTTACACACAGCACGAAACGCGGCAGCACAGCTGTCACTTTACGCCGGTGTGTAACCGAGAGGTACCTCCCCGGTCGCGTCGGCCCAATTTGAATGTGTGTGAACCTCTTAATAAAAAGTGCTTATTTGCCACCTGTACCATAAAAATACTTCATATTCATTAGCTGCAAACACTTAGTCATCTTGTTCCTCAATTTACTGACTTGTTATACCATGGTATACATACTTATTAGTGGGAAAATCAGCGAAGTAAACTAATGATTCATGACTCCTGATGATGGAGTACTGATAATGACAATCAGTTCGTATATAAGCTGGGACTAAGGTTCCTTCCCAATATAATGACAAATCCAATGAAAATTTACGAAATTCTTCTCCCATCAAGCCAACAATCTTCTACATCTCATCATAAGATCATACAGAATCAGGCTATTGACCTGACAAAGGTTGACGAGCAATATTATAATCAGTTCAAAATTTTTATTATGAATCACCAAACAAGAATCTTTGTAATAATTGTAACTTAGTGGTAAGCGTTTTCAAATACAGACGTGAGGACCAAAAATTGTTATAAGAATTTTTCAATTTCTAATAATAGTCCGGATTCAGGAAGATGGCGATGTTACAACTTACATCCCCGTGCCTCGGACAAGTCGGACAGCACGTTAAGCCGTCGGTCCTGCTCCTGATTTCTCTCCGTCCGTGTTGGTCTGATATGAGAGTCTATGAGAATAAGGGAATAAAGAGTCCACTTGTGTCTGCGCGCACACTTGTGCACTATAATATGTCCTGCGCAGATGGCACGTCTATTATCTATATAGACGTCCGCCGTAGACGAAATCGGCTGGGACGACATTATTATTAACATAATCGTCATTATCAGTCTATTGCTAGACATCTTTGAATGAACGCCAAGACAATCCTGCCACAAGGACCATGGGACCTGGCATAACCATGCCACCGCATCCTTCCATTAAATCAATTTTATTGTACCAAGTACATGATCGTAAGTAAAACTTCCGAATGAAAAACAACGGACTACTATTGTAGTACCAAATGTATAACATTAAACATACGCTCACATTAGTTTTTTGCCTCCTTCAATTACATAACCAGTCAAGTTTCGTATTCAAACAAAAACTTGGTCACTTGTTCTTCACCACACGTCCACATCACTCCACATTTTGTCACAAGTATTCACAGTAACTAAATTGTTTTTTTACAAATATGTAAAAATACATTTATACTCGTGCAACTCACACAACACCTCGCCTGTGTGCTCGGTGACGAAAGTTAAACATCACTTATCTTTATTAAGCCAATTCATGTGGGACTGGCGAATGTGACAGTGTGTACATAATACATACATACAAGTTCACATTTTACTACATTCGGCAAATCACGTATTTGCCGTACTTTAATAGTAAAAGGAATAAACAGGACCCCTATAAGGTAACTGTTATCTGTCTGTCCGCCTGTACGTTTGTACGTCTGTCAAAAACTTTTTCTCGGAATCACGAATGATCAAGCTAAAATTACGTCCATACTGATGTTCGTAACGAGTCACCTCTTGCTTGAATCATAGAAAAATCCTACTTGCAATTTCCTATCTCAAACCAAAAGGCAATTTCTTCGAAGTGCCAATTTCTACATAGAAAGCGAGTGAACGCTCTTACAAGACTTAATTAAAGAATATTAGCCGCGTTTGCGACCTACCAAGTAGATGACGTATGCATGATTAATAATAATTCGTCCTGGCTCTGCCCCCAAATAAATGGGCCATATTGCTAGTTTTAGAAATAAAATGCAATAAAATTCCATTAAAATCGCTCCAAATTTTCTTATTCTCATGAAAACAGAAATAATTTATGACGACGTAATATATATATATATATACTGCTGCATGGCAGAGGAATAAGCTTATGCTTTAATTAACTAATAAGCTCATGCTTAAATTAACACTAAGCCAAGGCTGACTTCGTGTCAGAGCTTAAATACTTGGACACGGATGACTTGAACTATATGGATGAGATATGTTTCAGTGTCGCTTTCTAGGAAGGCCTTTGTCCAGCAAAATATGTCAACTGCTTCTATATCGATGACATCATCATTTTTGAATATATTGCGTCACTCTGTCAATGTCTGTGTCAACGATTTGGTGACTTTTGTAATGTAACAAGAATTATTATTGAGGTTTGAAATGCGATGGACCGTAAATGAGTTATGATAGAGTTAGAGAGAGCAAAAATTGTCTCATCCATGAAATAGTAGTAAACCCATCTTTACTATTTCCCGAGGCATGTCATTCTTTTATAGACATATTCTTATAGTTTAATATAATATTTGCATTGTCTTATTATATATTTGTGCTTGTAAACCTAACATTAAATTGAAAAGCCTGAATCTTGACTGTCTGAAATGTATTTTAACAAACACTGTCTCACTCATTTTATCAAGACATATCATACAACACCCAACACATTAAAATCCCTTTAAATGTACAGATTGAAGTAAACATAGAAATTTACATACATTTACACTTGAAAAACATTAGCTTTTTATGGCTACAGTCAGAAAAGAATAGTGCAAGTGGAGAAACTTTTCAATTATAATATGTTTTTGATTGCTTCATTGTTCAAGTTCAGCGGCAGATTGTTGGTTTGTTATTAGGATTTTTTAATTCTTAAATGACAAATGTGCCTTTAGTAAATTACTATAAATTTTTTGGAGACTCTTAGTGAATATTGATACCTATAAATCACTGTACAGCCAGTACATATACCTCATTTTGATCTTTGCAATAAGCATCATTTCAGCCATTCTGGATGGATTGGCTGCAATGCAGCAATTGCTCAATATTATTTATTTCAGAACATTTATTGTATTTCGATAATGATACTTTTTATTGCAAAACAATATCAACCAGCACTTAATGTTCACACAACTTTTATAGCTTTTATTAATAGCATACTCGTAAATAGCAAGCATAATAGTAACTTTATTAAAATACAAAAATAAACAAATAATTATAAAACACTTGTTTAGTGGCAGTGCTACAGCTGCATGTGGCCCATTGGAGGGGAGAGTGAAGGGCCACACATATAATGAAATTAATGAATGGTCACGAAGTTGCCTTTTATTCTGCCTATCCTATGCCCTTATAAATAAAACATTATTTTTATCACATCAAATGCTGTGAAGTCATGCAATGTCTAGAGACATAATGTTCGCTAACGGCATGACAACTCAGCATGACAAAGAACATTTATAATATCTAACAAATAGTATCCATAAAAATGAATAAAATGTATTGGAATTTATACAGCATATATTATTAGCCTAACAATAAGGCAGTACGTAGGAAAAGTACAACGCGCCCTGGATCAGAGGGATCCCAAGTCGAAGTCCAATGCTCACGTGTGGTATATTTATTGGTTAAGTTTCCATACATTAGGAGACTGAGGCGCCCCATCGGATAATGTAACAATGGGCTCTAAACGATATAGTTCACCACTGGAGGGCTTTATTCAATGTGATCCTTAAGGTGCTTCTACATCAAAATTATGCAATACACAATGCATATCACATAAAATAACATTTGTAGTATGTAGATAAATACTACATTATGTACTATTTATTTGAGTAATCAGTTATTATCCTTGAGGGCTAATCAATTATTGCCACCACACACATCATATTAACTAGGCATATATTTATTAAACATAATATGCACACTGATTCCCATAAGCAAACTAAGCTACCCCAGAGTTTTAATGTTATTTAGAGTTTCAGTATATTATCCTTGGTTTTATTTTGTTTATGCCACTGGCACATCGCTAAAGAATTTCATAGAACACCAGGACCACTGATTCCTTGTCTCTCACATTCACCGAACACTGCACATGTTCTGTATTAAACAACAACAACAACGGCATATCTTTATGCCAGTTCCCTGACGGGTTGAACAGAGACTATCACATTCAAAACTCTCTCCATACAAACATGCCGCTTGTAAAGGCTCTTGATGCCACCTTAGGACTGTGCCTGATGACGGGCTGCCCCATAATAGAACGTTAGTGTAAAGATTTTGGCCTAAGTGTAAACCCCAACAAAACCGAACTAGTAATGTTTACTACCCAAGTTTTGGGAGTATGTAATTGTGGATTGCTTACACAATGAGGATTGGGATATGTAACTCCCAAAACTAGGAAATACAACACTCCAACTCAGCAGTCAGGTAAAGTATTTAGGCCTAATCCTTGACAGCAAACTGAACGGGGGTCCACACCTAGAAATGAAAACTAACAAAGCCTGCCTTACAATCTGGTAATGCAAAAGAACGTTAGGCAAAACACCTAAAGTCTAGGGGCCTATCACCTAAAGTAACTCTTTGCCCATACACAGCAGTAATCAGACCCATAATAAGCTATAAGGCACATTTTCTGAAGATCTAAACCTGTACCAAGCCACATCACTAGATATCTTCAGCACTGTTTTCCAAGCGGAATGCGTAGGTATCTTACTAGCGGCCAGAGCAATCGCCGACCGTGATATAAAAGGATACCACATCAGGATCCTAACGGACAGCAAGACGGTGCTCTATGCCCTAAACTCACACACACACAGGGTAAACTGCACACAATCGAGGAAGGCACTGTAGCAAGGCAATCCCCACCTCTCAAAACAACTGATTCAACTAA
>LUGF01026005.1:380913-398873 GCA_001625245.1 Calycopis cecrops
GAAGACCTAGTGTCCTGCTGCATGGCAGAGGAATAAGCTTATGCTTTAATTAACTAATAAGCTCATGCCTAAATTAAGGAAACCCTGAAACGCTCCAGATGACATGCGCCAATGGCAAGAAACTGCTGGCCTTCCTGAAGGAGCTGAACTGGGAATGACATGTGAAGAAAGACAAAACGGCCCACCCACATGCAAAACAGGCGCAACAGCATTGAGTTGCGAAAACAGCCCGGGCAACAAGTAACAAGTAAGACTGTGTCTGATCAATGTTATCATTGTACTTCTCTCACCCTTTGCCTTCCCCGGAAGCTACTTCACTTCATATTCGCATGGCTTGTTTGTTTTGTTAACCTTTTATGTTCTGTATAAGAGTAACTATTTAAAATAACACACCTTACAGATTATTTATATTTAAAAAAATTTACATCAATATTTGATGAGTGATTCTTATTACAATTCTATACATTTGGGAGGAAAAAGAATTAACCATGCTTTATAAATTAAATATTAGACTTTAAAATGTTGTTACATGTGTTTTAGGCATAAATTTCTATTTCTGTTTATAAAATACAAAAACATATCAATCAAAATTCGTTAGTTATTAATCAACATCAAAAAAATTAACATTGTGGCAACTATGTACTTTTATGTTTATGTAGTTAGTATGCAATGTTTGGCCAACATAGCAAAAGAAGGTCACTTACTTGGTAAAATGATCCATCTCCACCCTGGAATAACTGTTCGAATGCGAGTTCATTTCTTTGAGCTTCAGTTAGAAAAGATTCTGTCTCAGTAGCGTCCGAGAGTTTATGGTGAAGTTTGACACTACCAGCGAATATCGGAGTAGCTATTTTTGGCGCAAACACATTTTCCTCCTTTTCTAGCAGTGGTTTGGGAATATCTTCTTCGAGAGACGGGTCGCCGTCAGACATTACATATAAATATTACAGCCCAGCAATGCTCTAAATTCACTTCCTACTGATATTGTATGCACAAAAGTGATTCTTATTAGGACTAAGATTAGTCATCAAAGCTCATACACTTTATAAATTACTGCAGCTCACAGCAAGAAAAAATTGTAACAAGTCTATCAAACAATGAGTAGAGATGTATAAAATTTTAAGGACTTATTATTAAATAGAAATTAAACAGAATTAATATCCCAGTTCCCGAGTGCCTCTTTCCACTTTTGTAATCTTGCATGACTGATGACAGTGACATTGACAGACGTGAGGACAGATCTTTCTTTCAGCGTTGAAATCGTATTACCACAGAATATGTAATACACAGTACATAAGGTTTTATAAATAAAATCCCTACTAATATTATAAATGCGAATGTAAGTTTGTTTGTTACCCTTTCACGCGAAAACTGCTCAACCGATCATCATGAAATTTTGTACACATGTTCTTGGAGGTATTAGAAGTAACATAGGATAGCTTTTATCCCGAAAAAATGTTCCTGAGGGATGCCATGGAATGATTTTCCACGATATCGAAATTTACGCGGGCGAAGCCGCGGGGCGCAGCTAGTTATATATAATTTATGTCATAGGTACCTGATGGGTGAGCTACGCGGGTTTTTTTAAAGTAAAATCTTTGAATAAATTAATAATGTGATTATTTTGCGAAGCCTGTGATTGAATAAAATAAATAATATTATGATAAATATAATAATTACGGGTCAATGAATATTAGTTCTATTTAACCTTCCGTGCACCACGTGGGGTTTAATAAGCCCCAGCGAATCAAAAATCATCGTATCTTTTTAAACCGCCGCGCGAATTTCACGAAACGTCGTATACTTGTGTATGGTAGTGTTAGTCTCACAAATAAAGCTATTTTTATTTATTTTATTTTTTATTTTATATATCTCGTCCAAGCGATAAAAAACTACTTTGTTTGAATTTCGCGCTAAACCACGTTAAATACCTGTCTATAACTGTTCTGGATGGTAAATAATAGCAAATAAAAAATGTAACTCAATAGAACTTCAAAAATATTTATTCAAATTATTTAAAAAAATGGGTAATTTTTCTTATGCCTAGTAACCCTTTGCACGCGCAGACATAAATACATTGTCACAATTTTAATGCTTCAATATTTTCTAGGCAACATTCCGTCCGCCTTTTTTTTAACGTCCTTGCCACAAACTATATAGAGATGTGATGTGGAGATGTGGTCTTCAGACAATTTGTACAGAGTATTTTTCGTCGAAAAGTTTATCACATGATTAGATATAGTTAATATGACTACTTCTTAATAATAACATCGACTAGGCACCGCTTTAGGTTTTAATTTAGAAATAAAAAAATCAACAAAAAATTACAAGAGATAAAATATATAAAACTTCGTCTTGACCTGTCCTATTTATGGATGATAATGTAATCTAGGAATAATGGAGATTTATTACTTATGATTTTCCATATTTGGATATTTCAGTAAGGCATAATCGTCTGGGTTGAAATGTTTACAAACCCGCGAATGTATTGAAGTGTTATAGTTATAGTTCCTGCGAATTGTAACTAAGTAGATATTAATCACTGCTTTATGACAGTTTTATCCATAAGAAATGTGTGTTCCCCTTTCTTTTCCAAACAAAATTACACTACACTTCCGCATCGCTCAATAATTTGGTATTATTTATGATTTGTTTTCACGTCGATAGTAAACGAGCTTTAACAGGACCTCATGCGGCTGTATACACATGTACAATGTAGGGCGACAGCGCACACGCTACTGTTAGCATCGGCGATCGGAGATTTTCGACTGCATCGATGCTGCATCACGATTTAGCGAGTCTCTGCGTTCAGTCGCGGTATCGGAATCGCGCGATTTAGCGACTACTCCGGTACTCGATACGCAGCACCCGCAGTCTAAATAGCGACTTTGCGATTAATAGCCGCGTTCGGCGTTTTTAAATGTGCGTTGGGGAGCGCCGCGCCGCGCCTGGTCGCTACATTCAGCTTCTAAAAAGCGACTAAATTGCCGATCGCCGCCATCATGGTGGTTCTCATTTATATATTTTTAATAATGTTGTTTCGTTCTTGTTTCAATGTTAGGTACATTGTAAGCTTTTTTCCATAAAAATATATTAATGGGGTGTTTGCCGATTTTAAACAATTTAGCCTCTTTTAAGATGTCTCCGGACCTGGGCGGGGTCCGGTGGAGAGTGCCAGCGGTCGACCCTGCTCTTAGCCTTTATATATAATGGATATAATCGGAGGGAACTATTACTGGTAGCAATGCTATTGCAATTGCCTTAACAGTTTGTCGGAGTAGCGGAGACTATTCTGCTTTCTTAATTACGGAGACGATAGGGAGACAGACCCCACTCTTTTCTGGCAGATGGGAAGAGATGTACCGGATGTGATTGTGGGCAAAACCTACTGTACTTACTAGAGAGAGGATGAATCTAACGCAATTATTTTTTTAAATTTTTTTTGTGGTGGTAGGGGACAAACGAGCTGTCGGAGCCATTTTCTTGACTACCGACGCCCATAGCCATCCGGATAGTGGCCATACAGGTGCGCTGCCCTCCTCTCTCCTCCCACCTCCATGGGCCACTGGCTACTTACACGCCGCACAAAACGCGACAGCACAGCTGACACTTTCAATCGGTCTCGTGTAAGCGAGAGTTACCTCCCCGGTCGTGTCGGCCCAATTCGGCTGCAGCATGCAGTGTGGCACTACCTCTTATAATGTGCATTGATTAGCGGGTATAGCTTATGCATTACGTATATGGTCAGAGCAAGGACAGAGCCCTGAGGATTAGCCCACCAGGCAGATTTATCCGGAACAGTTTACACATTAGGCCTTCGTGCCATGTTCTGTCAAACGCTTCTTCGTCGTCAAAGAAGACAAGAAGAAGGGCAGCTGTTTCTCGCGGAAGACGAACTGCGCGCCAATGAATAGGTGTTTCGCTCTCAGCGCATCCTTAATATGCGCGAGGAGAATACTTTCATAAATGTTAGCTAACGTACTGAGGGGATTGGTGGTCTGTAGCTGATGGGTCCGGTGCGGGGCTGGCTCGGCTTGTGGTTACCGAACACAGTTGCTACCTTCCAGGTATCGCGGAAGGCACATTCTTCCAGTAAAGCGATGAAGATGCAAACTAGGAGATTCATGAGAGCAGGTGGTAGGCTCTTTAAAACGCATCAACACAGGATATTAGATATGTAGATACCCTCTTTCCCATCTCCCTAACATGGGACCAGAGTACTCTTGTCTCTCAACTGCACGAGATGGTGACATTTAATGTCGAGCCAGTATTTAAAGTCGGTATTATGGAAGCAAGAGGTACCTGCTACCCGAACCCGACTGCTTACAGAAAGTTAATGCACAGGTACATGCACTACGCCTTTTTTTATTGAGATGAATAATTGAGCAATATAAAATTATATGTGTATAGCATGCGGATAGTAGAATTACGGGTAGTTGCTATTTATATTACGAAGAAAATATCTGAAGAAGTCCGTTGCTGGACGCGCTCGCAGCCGCGGTCACGGATCCAGCGGCTCCCCGCCACCTCCACCAGTCAGTCCACGGATCATTCATATTTAGGAGAAATAGTATGAAACAGTCGCTTATCGCCGTCTGTGTGTCTGTATGCTTAGATAGATAAAATTACGCAACCGATTTTGATGGGGAATTATAATAACTCCATTTTTGAAGTTCGCCCACGCGGCCGAAGTTGCGGGCGGAAGCTATTTAGGAGAAGTTATAATACCTTCAGATGGATTATACTTTTAGTAGATGTATTAGATTTTTTATATTTTTCCTCATCGCGTAAGCTCCAAAGTAAAATGTCAATTTTAATCAGACTGAATTATTAGGAGTTAGTTGAGTTTAATAAAAAAAAACGGTCAAGTGCGAGTCGGACTCGTACACCAAAAGGTCCGTACGAACGGGAGGTATGGGCGTGAAAGTAATATATGTTGAGAAAATTACATTTCTCGGCGAAAAGTTGACAAACTTATATATGCGGGTGCTTGCATACATTTAGTATGAAACGAACCACAGGTAATAAGTTGGTAATGATTTTTCCAGTGATATATAATTCTACTACGAATATTTGCCAATTTTCAGATTTATTCCTATATGTATGCTGTAAGGTCTTACCTAACTTGGGAAGTTTCATAATTATTCTAGATCAACGGGAAGTACCTACCCTTGTAGGTTTTCGAGAAAGTACGTTTTTATACAAAATTTGTGCATAAATGGCTATAACTTTTTATTGCGATAACCTCGAAGTATGATTTTTTCAGGGCATCAAGAAGTTATAGACGTAAATTTCATCTTAATTGCTTCACGAGTTTACCCCACACATTCAGACGGAAAACAAAGTGATCCTATAAGGGTTCCGTTTTTATAGAAATTAGATATGGCGAGTGAGGTTCAAAAGTTCTACATCTGAGACATTTCTCGCCAAATCGGACATCATTTGGTTTCTTCTTATCTTATTTATTTTATTTGGTTCATTTTTCTTTATGACAAATATATGAAACCGGACTTTTATATACTTATTCAGAATCTTTGTTTTGTTTAACATACCAATTTTATTTACTAGTTTTTTTTAATATTTCAATTGTAATTTAAATATAAAAAAACAGCAACACCAAGCTTGCGAATAGACTTAGTTCGGCAGCATTCGCAGTTAGAAAAATTAGACAAATCTCTGATGAATATACTGCTAAATTAGTTTATTTTAGTTACTTTCACAGTATTATGTCATACGGCATACTATTGTGGGGAAACGCTGCGGACATAAACACTATATTCGTGCTGCAGAAGCGAGCTATTCGTGCAATTTATCAACTAGCCTCCAATACATCACTTAGAAATAAATTTAAGGATATCGGTATACTGACTGTTTATTCTCAATACATTTTGGATAATGTCTTGTATGTAAGAAAGAACATTAGTGAATTCAGAACGACAAATGATAATCTTAGTAGAAATACGAGAAACAGGCATAAATTAGACATACCATTTCATAGACTTAGTAAAGTAAGGAATTCTTTTCGGGGGCAATGCATACGCCTCTACAATAGGATCCCAGAAAGCGTCCAAAAACTTTCGATTAATACATTTAAAAAAGTTGTTAAAGAGCGTTTTTGTGGTAAGGCATACTATAATAAGATTATTATTAAGATTTTATGGCAGATACCACATCTTGGGATTAATACCCTCCTCCCAGTCTGTTTCTGTACCATATTTTTTGTAAATTCATAAATTGTATTGTATTATCATGAATAATATGCAAATGTATTTGTATTTTTATATTTTTTACTTTTACATATCACAACATGAGGCCCGCTGAGTTTGTTTCGCCGGTTCTTCTTAGGACAGGGCTAGGGTTGAACCGGTGGTAGATTTTATTGTTGACGTTCAAAAAGTAAGTAATTCCTGTAATTCTATTTTGAATAAAAAACTTTTTGATTTTGATTTTGATTTCAGCGAAACTTATATCTAGAAAATTCTCAAATATATAAATTGTAAAGAAATTTTCATTTGTCCTACAATCTTACACGAACCTTAATTCGAGTTGGGATCACTGTAATTTTTTTCCTGAAAAATCATTTGATCATTTCAGATGTTAAAAGCTTAAAAATGTCGCACAAGGCTGCTCAATATTTTTAAGAAGCGCGCCAAACAGAGGGTTTGGACATTTACAATACCTACTACTGACAATTCCTATTTTAGTTAGGTACTTTCAGGACATGCGCAATAATAAATACAAAATAAAACACAATATTTTTTTAATATAACAAGAACGTTCAAATTTTAAACAGCACCATATAATAATTATCATAATAATAAATACAAAATAAAACACCATATTTTTTTAATATAACAAGAACGTTCAAATTTTAAACAGCACCATAAATTACCATACAAAATTTAACTTAAGTACAACTACTAAGTACAATTTAAATTCAGTCAGCTTTCTAACTAAAACTGTTTCACCCAGTTTTCCTTGTTACAAGTAGTGTAGGTACTAACATTATTAGTCTTTGAATAATAATTACGAGTACAATTTTGCCAGTAACAACCAGTCACAAATATGTAATTTAAGTAGGAACTTTGTCAAATTATTTAATATAATAATAATAAGTTAGTAACCTATAATACTAATACCTTTATACATTAATAATTCTGTAATTTTCTAATATTTTTGGTATTTTTGTGAGTATGTGTAGGAGTATTTATGTAAGTAGGTAACATATGAGAGCAAATGTGTTTCAGTTATATTAAGGTTTTTAAAGAGTTTCTTTATCATTGTACGATCCAGTTTCAATCCACGTCTTTGATATTTTGTTTCTCTTTATATCCAAAAACTTTACTTGTTGGCATCCCCATACAGTTCTAGTTCTTGATAAAATTTATTTACTTTATTTCATTAGAGATTTATTCATAGAGAATGGACGAAACTAAGGGAGCAGGAGCAGACAACATACCATCAGTGTTTGTTGTAAAATGCTCATCGGAGCTTGCATACCCTTTGGCTTGTATTTTTAACCTATCTTTGACTACAGGCATCTTTCCAGAGACTTTGAAAACTGCCTTTGTTGTGCCTTTACTAAAGTCCGGTGACGCAACTCAAGTTGGGAATTACAGACCCATTTCTTTACTACCAGCATTTTCTAAAATTTTTGAGAAATTGGTTCACCATTGTCTCGATTTTCATTTTCGTCCGCACATATCAAGTACTCAGCATGGATTCATGAAAAAACGCTCGACAGCTAGCAATCTTGTCTCATTTGTAAACTTCGTATCTAACGAGTTGGACTCTAAGCACTCTGTTGACGTAATTTACACTGATTTCAGCAAAGCTTTCGACCGGGTTCCTCATGCTTTACTTTTATACAAGCTGGAGACTTACGGCATTACTGGGAATATGTTGCAGTGGTTTAAATCTATTGTTGTAGCTAACGGATACGCTTCAGATCCATTTACAGCTTCATCTGGTGTCCCACAGGGCAGCATCCTCGGCCCCCTGCTTTTTAATATCCACATTAATGATTTGACCCTCAACATTTCCTACTCTAGCCATCTTCTATTTGCCGATGACCTTAAGTTATTCAGACGTACAGATACAACTGAAGAATGACCTCGATGCACTTACAAACTGGTCCCGGCAAAATGGAATGTTTCTTAACGCAGATAAATGTCACGTACTCCGATTCACTAAAACTAAAATAAAACTCCAACGAAACTATTATGCGAACGGTACAAAGATCAATGAGGTTGACTGTGCTAAAGACCTAGGTGTGATCATGGATCCAAAACTCTCCTTCAATATCCACATAGATAAAATTTGTAAAAAAACATTAAACATGCTTGGATTTGTTATCCGAAATTGCAAGGAATTCAAAGATTATCACGTAAAAATTATACTATTTAACGCGTTGGTTCGTAGTCTACTTGAATATTGTAGTGTGGCTTGGAACCCCTTCTACGACGTACATAAAAAGAGACTAGAGAGTGTGCAAAAGCGTTTTTTGTGGCATCTTTCATGCAGTTGCTTCTTGTCCAAAAAGCTTCCTTCATATAATGACCGGCTTAATCATTTCAAACTCAGTTCTCTTTCCAATAGGCGTCAATTAATTGATTGTCTTTTTCTATATAAGCTCTTGGGAGGCCACTTAGACTGTCCAGGTCTACTTTCCGGTGTCAAATTTTCTTTACCATGCCATCTGCCAAGGACACGACATAAAAAATTGTTCTACACAAATCCTACAAAAACTAATTTGGGACTACAAGCACCTCTTACACGAATCACTGCACTGTATAATTCTCTGTATAATAAAAACCAAAACATCGATATATTTAATCAAAAATATTGTAAGTTTAAAAAGCAAATTCTGTCCACCTGTAACACACTTTAAAACTGTTTGTAAAAAAAAAAAATCTAATTTTTCTTGTAATGTAAAATGTAAATTCAATAGTAATTAAGTACTGTTAACGTTTGTGATTATGTTATGAATGTCGAGATTGCCTGTAACTGAGGCACCTTTTACCTTTAACTTTTCTTGTCTAGTGTAATTAATATAATAATGTACTCATTGTGTGCCTTGTTGGCGATCCTATATAAATAAATAAATAAATAAATAAATAAATTTTTTAATTTATTTGGTGGTAATATGGCGGTTTAAGGTCACCGCACACATATCAACTTGAAAAAGGATCGTGACCGTATCACTTTGAGCCGTATTCTTTGTATGAAACACCTTACTTCAACGCACATTAATGGGAAACGCCAATGTGAGGCGGTGCCGGTACGATTACGTTACGTTAATACGTAACGTATGCGTATCGGCACCGCCTGGTTGACGCCAAGGTGAAGGTGATAGGTATAGGCGGTTACGTTCCCTTTTCGATTTGACACGTGTGCGGTGACCATTATCCGATCTGACTGCGATATTAACAAGTTTTAGATTAGTATTTAGAACAATTAACAACAGCAATAAGGGTCTTTTGTGTTGGCAGATGCATGTCAAATTTCATTACCTTTTCTGACTCAATCAACTGTTCTTTAATAGTTCTTCATTGTCAATAAAAAAATTATCTATTCGAATTTCATTTTTGCACAATTTTGTTTGAACAATTCAATGAAGAATAGTTAACCAGACTGGTTAACTTTCATAACACAAACTTGTTACCATATAAACAACACCCAACGACTAGTTTCTATGGAAAATATGGCTGGTGTCTTATGGATATGGATGTTTTGTGATGGAAGACATAGTCATACATGAGATTACCCACACACAAACACTCGCACACACCGCCTTTAAAAACAATGTATACCAATAATATTATGGAAAAACTAAACAATTATGAAGTACAAATATAATAAAATATTTTACCGTATTGCAAACATTTGTAGACACAGTTTAAGAACTTTATCGAGACGAAATGTAGAATAAATTGGTATTTCACTTACACCGTTACTTAGTTACAATGTTATACATTGTAAAATGAAAAATAAATAAATAATAACAATAATAAAAGGTTAATAATCATAATAATAAAAAATGCATTTTCCACCAAAAGGCCTACTACTGTCCGTAGTTTTATTTTGGTAGTTCCCTGATAGCCGCTTCGGAGTTCACACGCAATGTTCTTGATTCAATGGAGTCCTCATGATTGATAAGTTCAGACTGCTGAACAGCCGCCGGGGGTGAACGTATGTCCACATCGACCGAGTCATCTGCATGCCCTGTCTGTGTTGATTTAGTATTAATAAGTGGAAAAAGAGTAACGAGGTCTTTGCCTAGCAGTGCGTACCACTGCTAGGCACTAGGCTGACAATAATAAAAAAAAAGTAGTTTAGTAAGAGGTAGTGCCACGCTGCATGCTTGCATGCAGCCGAATTGGGCCGGCACGACCGGGGAGGTGCCTCTCGCTTGCACGAGATCGGCGTGAAGTGACAGCTGTGCTGTCGCGTTTCGTGCGGTGTGTAAGTGGCCGGTGGTCCACGGAGGTGGGAGGAGAAAGGGGGCGCAGCGCATCTGTAGTCTATGCAGATGTCTATGGGCGTCGGTAGTCATGAAAATGGCTACAACTGCTCGTTTGCCCTCCTATACCATAAAAAAAAAAGTAGTTACTGTAATGTTCATGTATTGTTGTATTCGTTTGTATATTGTGTCGGGATGACAGCTAGAGGAAAGCATGTACTCATATATAAAAATACAGTAGCAGAAGATATTTTTATAGCATATGCGTTTGCCCCCCAAACGAGAAATCGGAGCTATTTGGTGCCTGTCGACACCCCTTAAGATTCGCATATTCAAATTCGTTTCCATAGTTCGACCCATTTTCCTATCGCGCCACTGACTTCACTAAATGCATGAAACTCGATATAATATCACTTTTAAGTGTACAGTGCGAGAGGTACCTCCACGGTCGTGCCAGCTATTCAGAGCTCACTACACGGTGGGCACGGCGGAGTCAACGTGTAGTTGGGCATGAGAGACGGCGATGAGCTGAAGATGGGGAAATTTGGTGTATGCTGATTTAATACCAGGCTCTAATGGTTGGCTGAATTTCTGTAGAAATAAGGCTTGTATATGATGAATTAGCCCGGTAAAAAGAACAAAACCCGTGATAGACTTAATTTTGTCAACCAGACGCTACATCAATGACGTCTTAGTGATCAATACATTCACATGATTAGGTATAAGACGCACATTGTAAGTCAATATGAGGGCTCAACTGTCAAGGTTGATTAAGAATACGCTTCCGCACGCAAAATGGAAAGTCTCGAAAAGTACAGTCTCACAGTCAGTCTCAGCTCGAACTTTAAAATTGTTTTAAATGCGTGGCAGAATGCGAAAATCTTATTTTGAAGCTCATGGGCGAATCAGATGAAATGCAGTTGCAGTCATCAGTTGACGTACGGAAATATAGAAAGCTAAAAAGCAAAACAATACAAAATAAAAAACCAAGAGTCT
This sequence comes from Calycopis cecrops, assembly GCA_001625245.1. Lineage (NCBI taxonomy): Eukaryota > Metazoa > Arthropoda > Insecta > Lepidoptera > Lycaenidae > Calycopis > Calycopis cecrops. The sequence goes on from LUGF01026005.1 coordinate 392,372, forward strand.
AACAGCACAGAATACAACATAATATGTTAAAGAGACTAAGTTGCGTAAGCGAGAAATTTGTTCATTGGGCAGTTACTGATGACAAAACGAAAGACCAAAGATGCCACTATATTTTACCAAAATTTTGGGAGAGGTTTGAAAGTCCGTTCAGTCCCGTTGTAAGTATGACCAAAGATCCGAGAGCCAAACTCACTAAACAAAATACACCGAAGACAGTTCGCATGTCAGACGGTATGAATGGCCCTAGTAATTGACGCAAATGATTAATGCAATTACTTAAGAACCACTGAGAGCGGTTAGGGCCCTTCAGAAGCTAAATATTAAATAATGTAAATAATAGAAAGGAGATAAATGGTCACTCAAGAATTAAACACTCATCAAACTTTCCAGTAGTATATACTCATGAATCTATAATATCTATAGATTTTGCCTGGTTAAGTGTTAACATAAACAACCCAATTTCGAGATCAAGCTAAACAATATGTCAGAGAACGATGAACGGATGTTAGTGAACACTGCAGATACGTACCGATAATAATGTATGCAGCGTAAAGATAAGATGGCAAGAAGGCAAAGTACTGGTACTAGAGTTAAAGAACAGTGCGCACAGGCGAGGATAATATTAGTTCAGCTTTATATTGGTAAACAGTGGGACCCTATTCGATTTGTGACGAGGCGTCCTTATATTGAATTGAAAACGGAATGAATTAAAGAACACTAAAAGTACTGCAGTGCTTATCGGGACATAATAAGAAGCATCAGGCAGCTACCTTAGCAAGTTGGTGTGTCGTGTGGCGGGTCGGGTTCTCTCGCGCTCGTCGGGTGTGGACGTGCGTTCTTTCTTAATGAGACTGTCGATGACATAGTTCTCAAGCCGCATTCGTCTGAGTAGTTTATTCGAAACGTCGGGGATGGCCCAGCGGACCACGATCATCATTAGCAGCACCACGGTCTGAAGCATATGAGTATAAAAATAATTTATTACATAAGTAAATTAAAATTAAACTTAAGTATTACTTGAACTGCGTTAAATTTATGAAACAGTCACTTTTGCAGTAGTAACCATGTTTTAGTAGTCATTAGGCCTAAATTCTGCAAAATATTTTTTTTGACATTATATTTCAAATTAAAATGCTTATACGATGTTTCATATGCGACGATTAGGTCGTATTAAAATTTAACACATAATTTATACAATTTATACACGCACAAAAATAAAACAATCATCAAAGTAAACCATTTAACTTATGACGTTATAATATTACCTCGTAGATAACAACGAAGGTCAGGCGCGCAACCAGCACATGCCAGTACGAAGTGGAGTGCTGGTAGCTGTCGCCCGTCCAGTGCCAGTAACCGGGGTAGCTGAAATTATAACAATAAATTTGCAGTGTCCATCAACAACAACCACTACTTATTAATGACAGTTCCCTAATATGGTAGACAGAGAAAATGTGTCCTATATGTCGCATATTTGTCTAGCATATCGACATTAATTTTTCCAGTCATGCTGGTTGTGAAGTCAGTCTTGGTCTTTCTTGGTACTACATATATACACATTTGCAAGTATTATGCAATGTACCGTCGCGCTCACCTGCAAATGGTCTCCGTATAGTGGGTGTCATTGGGCAGGTGCTCGAAAACTGACACGTTGAGGTTAGTGAGAGTGTGGATGATGTAGTTCTGCATGTTGTGCTTGTTCTCGTAGTAGTACACCAGGCGAGGGATGAAGTCCGATGTGAACGCGATAATCAAACCCTGGAGATGTCACTAGTGATATAGAAAATGCGTTTCGATGATACAGATTTTACGATAATAGAAGGATAAATTATATGAAAGTAAGGTAGGAAAATAGAACGAGCACACTTGTGTGCCTGGTATAATTTCGACCACGTAGTTGTTATTATGGTTATTCAGATCCTTGACTTCGTCCTCCAATGATCATTCGGCGGATCAATAAAACAACGCACGCTTGCAATGGTACAATCATCACTTCACGGCGCGGCGGTGTTGTATGAACGAAATATACATCGAAAAGTACACCGAATCCATTTGATGTGTAACAGTATAAAAATAAAAGTAGAGTAGTTATGTACTTTAGTTAATTTATGAGTACATCAGTGGCAGTGACAGTATTTGCTATCAATGTAGAGAAATCGCTGACGGATACTCACATTAGTCATGATACTGAGTTTGCCAATGGAGTCTAGTATACGGTACCAGACGCCTATATTGGTTACTCGCTGTGGCACCGGGCGGCTGTACCAGCTCAGGAACTTGCGCGCGTCGAGCCGCAGCTCTAGCACGTTGTTGGCGAGCGCGAACAGTGGAGCCAACGGGAATGCTGCTACGAAGATTGTCATGAACCCGAACTGCAGCACTGCGGGAATTGAAACTTGGATTTATAAGCTGATCTCTACTTAGTTTTGTACATATTAGATGATAACATTACAATGTCACTTTTAGGTACCTACGTTTCCTCTGTCTACGACCTACACATACTGCCAGTCTGAAGGCATGCACAATTTACACAATGTACATAATAATGAATATTATGCAAATCGTGAATACCAATTATTTTGTTACGTTATATATATATATATTAATAATTAATAATAAATAATGAAAATTAATTTAATGCCAAGAGTAATTAATAAAAAATCTACTTTCATAATAAGAAAATTATCTTTTCATATAATTTAATATTCTAAAATTGTTCGTTATGTTCTCATTCCCTACTAATGAGAAACCATAAAACTCTATACATTTGTTTATTGAATAGCAACGTTAAATTTTAAATATCTCACGTTCAAATGTATATTTCGTTTTTATTTGTATCTGGCATCATGATACCTATATATTTTTATGGCCATGCAAAATACGTTTTTAATAAACACATGGAATTTTTAAGGAGGCTTGTACATTTTATATTCAGATTTGATCTGAGATTTTGACTTGCAATAATTAAAATAATGATTACGCATGTTAAATGATTTTAATTTTTCATAAGAAATATTATTCTTTAAATACATTCTTTTTGGCTGTTAAAGCTCAACTATCTAATTTCTTCATATAATTATACCATATCGTAAACGTGACGAGACATTATTATCATGATATAATATTTTTGCTCTATTTCAGTTTGTTGAAAGTGGTAGTTTTCTTAACACATATTATGCAAATTTATCAACATTTGTAGAAAGCTTGTCGATGTGAGCCTTCTAGTTACATCGATTGATATATGTGTATGATGTGAGCCTTCTAGTTACATCGATTGTTTATAATAATTTTCACAAAATGTGTGTTGTTTACTAATGAAACATATTATACGATGTGATGATGATATCAATACAGGTAACCTGTGTGGTTGCGATGATACCTGTGTGGTATAACCTACGTGAAATCCACATCTCGAATGTTACTTTGAAGATAACAATATTGACATCAGCTTCTTTCCGGTCGGACAAATTATACAATAGAAGGTAAACGTTGCTAAGTGAATTGACATAGTTTTTCGTCGTGTTAATTTTTTTTTGAAATTACGCAATTCATTTTCTTTGATAAAAAAACCCTGTTAAAATCGGTTAAACACAATATTTTATAACATTATATTATATATTATGATAAATATGAGGTTAGTCCAGTTAGAGGTTACTATACTGCATTATTTTGTCATGTCCGCTTTTAATTTAAAATAATTACTATTCAACCAGTGAGTGTGTTAGTTTTGAAATTTGTCTTTCTTATCATACTTACGTTATTAGTAAACAAACTAACTGCTATGTCTAGTAATGTCAAGTCAAAAATCAAGGTCAAATCATTTATAAATGTAAAATATAAAAGGAGCCTAAGTACACTGCCTTGGAGCACTCCACAGGCATTTTGTGTATGAAATTGGGTTTTAACTTTAAATCTCTGGGTTTCCACACAATTCATAAAACCCTACCTAAAAGACCGACTACAATGAGTCAACACATTCTAGCAGATCTGTTACGTAGCTTGCTAGAAATTCTAGTTTATTTAATAATGTTTGGTGTTGGAATTAAGAGCTTCTGTTGTTAATTTTATTAAGTGTAACTTGAAGTAACCTAGCTAATTATTACGCTGTTTTAATCCAAGCTGATTTTAATTCCGTAAATTAAATTGAGATTTTCAATAACCTTGGATAGAATTAGGTCTATAATTTTCAGTCTTCAGCTAATCCCCTTTTTTATGGATCCTTTTACATTTGATGGAAATAAAGTTGCAGTAAATGATAAGCTTATAATGTTTTATATATTATCCATATAGAATTAAGTATCTTTATATATATGGCTGGCGCAGTGCTACAGCGCTCGGATAAGCTGAGCATGTAGCGCCAGGGGTCGAATCCCGCCTAGGTCATGGATGTGCGATCGATCGATCTATGTATTATATGTGTTCCTATAATAAAAATCTTAAATATATAAAATTTCTTAAATTTATAAAACATATTAAATATATTTCCGTTGTCTAGTAACCGTAATACAAGTCCTTACGGTACTTAGTACGGGGCTAGACTAACGTGGTGTGTAAACTCCACAAATATTATTATTAAAAATATCTCACAAGGGCGGTGCTTATTTGCACAGTTTATGTTTGCGTGTAGGCTCGCCACCAAGGGGCTGCGTTGTAATTTACTATATGGCGGTGACGGCAATCGCGCGTTCATGAATGCATTTTCATATTAGTACTAAATCTACTGTTGATGTATCTTTTGATACGTAAGTCTCGTACACCAACCAAACAGAAAAAGGTGAGTTTCACTTACCCATCTCCAAATATTCCGGAATCAAGCCCATGTTGCCAAAGTTCAGTAGTTTAAAATCTGTCACCCACTGCAAGTGGCTGTTAATACTGTGAAATATGAAAGGAAATATCAGATTAAGAACATTGAGTTATTATTAGTAAGTAGTACATATAACTCAATGATTAAGAATGACATTGTGATTACATAGTAATATCTATACATATAATAAAATCGTAGGTAGTTGTTTTTTTTTAAAGAATACTTGGGGCGTGATCTGAATCGATATCGAAGACAAATAGTTTTATAATTTTTATCTGTCTGTATGTATGTCCGAACTGCATGGAGTTACTTCAAATTATAGAAGTTTTTCATAGCTGTAAGGGAAAGAATTTGAGTAAATCCTGTCTGGAAGCAAAAGATTTTATCTCGGGAAATAAAGATAGCACCTAGAACCATGACTCGTTTTTAAGAGATGACTTAGGACTTATAGTCTATAAAAGACGCACTGGTCATTTATTAACTGATAGATTAAAGATGAATAAGTTGGTAAAATCTAAACAACTACTGAAGCGGTACGCAAAGGGAACTCACACAAAAATTATGTTTACAGATGAGAAATTTTTTACAATTGAGCAACATTTTAACAAACAAAATGACCGTATTTATGCTCAAAGCTCTAGGGAAGCTTCCCAATTAGTCGACAAAGTGCAACGTGGGCATTATCCGACTAAGTGATGGTTTGGTGGGGTGTTAGCTATGAAGGAGTGACTGAGCCATATTTTTGTGAAAAAGGTATCAAAATATCTGCACAAGTGTATCAAGATACCATTCTTTTAGTTAAGCCCCTTAAGTCCCTTAATAACACCATGTTCAATAACTAGGTATGGTCCTTCCAGCAAGACTCGGCGCTGGGTCATAAAATTCGGTTAACGAAGTCTTGGTTAGAAGCGAACCTCTTGGGCTTCATCAGAGCTGAAGACTGACCGTCGTCTAGTCCTGATCTTGATTCACTGGATTATGATTTATGGTCAGTTTTAGAGAGTACAACTTGCTCGAAACGCCGTGATAATTTAAAGTCCCTAAAACAATCCATACGATTGGCAATTAAGAGTTTCCCCATGGAAAGAGTGCATGCTTCTATTGATAACTGGCCTCAACGTTTTAAGGACTGTATAGCAGGCAATGGAGACCACTTCGAATAAGCTTTTTATATTTTACATTGTTATAATATTTGTTTATTAAATTTACACACTGTAAAAAATGCTATTTGCAATTGAAAAATATATATTTTTTTGTAACAGAACTTATGGCTAGACTAGGTTTTTTTATGATATAGGAGGGCAAACGAGCAGCCGGACCCATTTTCATGACTACCGACGCCCACAAACATCCGCATAGAGGCTATACAGATGCGCTGCCCTCCTTTCTCCTCCAACCTCCATGGGCCTCCGGCTACTTACACACCGCACGAAACGCGACAGCACAGCTATCACTTTACGCCGGTCTCGTGTAAGCGAGAGGTACTTCCCCGGTCGTGCCGGACCAATTCGACTGCATGCAAGCATGCAGTGTGGCACTACCTCTTACCTTAGGTATAGTAATAGTTACGGATGTGCTTCATAAATTAAAAATGTCGATATTTATTGGCAGCGGATTTATTGTTGCGACTTACGTAGGTATATACATACGTATGAAAATTATAAATTATTTTATCACTAGTAATACACTCCTTTG
>LUGF01026005.1:417564-440722 GCA_001625245.1 Calycopis cecrops
GCATCTGGCTCCCAGTAACTTATTCCATTTTTCAAAACTGATAAAGAATTTATGTGGGTGAAGATTTTCGGACGACAAGGAGAAGAAGGCGGCGGTGAAAAGTAATTTTCAAAAGAAATCTTTAGAATATTATTTCAATGGTATAAAGGAGTTATATTTTCGACGTGAGAAGTGAATTTCATTTGAGGCGGATTATATTGAAAAATAACATTTATATAAATACAGTAAATTATTGCCTCTTGGTTCCAGCTTCTCCCTCTAGATTTTAGTTACTTCTGAATGTATATGTCGTGTGTATTTGACAAAACTTAGTCTGTATAGTACTGCCAAAATATACTCTACTTTGGTATTATGTTTTTAACAACTGTAGATGCTGTCGAATGCTCCTGCATAGTCTATGAACACTATGAACAGTGGTTGGTTGAATTCTGAGTTTTTCTCTTTTATATTCTAGCACATGTTCACGGCTTGTTTCACAAATTGTATTGCATATATTTTTCAATAATTTATAATTGAAACTTAGATGTAAACTTAGTGTTTATTGTATATGCAGGACAATAGACTGATTCCCCTTACACGTAAACAATCACACGTACAAGTCTCGCCTTTTTACTGCAGCAATAAATAATGTTTCTATCTTTAAATATCTACTTTTTAGTGCACGTTTTTAAGTAGGAAAAGTCAACTATTTTGTAATTAGGGATTAAAAAGCGTTCATTGCTGCTGTAGGTATTGAACTGCTACTGCCCTCGCTTACACTCTACCGTTGTGAAGTGACAGCTGCATCACGATTTGTGCGGTGTGCGAGTTTCCGGTGGCCATGGTCATATTTTTTAAATTTTAAATTAATTCTTATTATTATATTTTACGTTTATTTATTTAATTTGATTTTTGAATAATTGAAAGACTATACTACTAACTTTGTCTCTAGATGTGACCTTAGGGTAGGTACCTATACATTTCAAAGACAGTCTCGTTATCGCACGCTACTGTTCTATTTTGTTTGTGTACAGTCAGGTACATTTGCAGATTTGCGTACGATGCAATAGATTCGCGTAAGAGGTACAGTCGCGTGACCATGCGGCAAAATCAAGTAGATACCAATATAACCGTTACTCAAACATTCCGCTAGAGTTATGAAGGACTCTTAAACATTGCAGAATGTGATGAAGTAAATAAGTGAGAAAGATTGGAATAGATAAGATGATACCTGAGTGCGTTTGACACACGCGGGATGCGCGAGGTACTGCGGCCGCGCATGCTCCTCTTCGACGTCTAAGCCGCTGAGACCCCAGCGATGTGCTAACTCCGCCGAATAGCGCTTCCATAGCTCCAGGAAACACGCCGCTGGAGCACAAGAAGCCCGCAAGGATAAGATTAATTTTTGGTGTAAGTCTTACCACGTGATTTAACGAAAGAGATATGTTCCAAACAGGATTTAAGGAAGTTGTTGATATTTTCAATATGATCATAATGATCTCTGTAACAGTTCCGAAGGAAGAGAGTAGTATTATAAAAGATAACCTATTTACATAATTCAAATAATTAAGTACCTATGAGGTAATTGCATATATAAGCTATGCACCGATGCAATTACTTGCAACACTAATAGTAATATGTTTCAATGCTTGACGAAATTTCTGTCATTGAAGTCTAATTACAGAAACCTAATTGTTCGGTACTATAGAATAAAAGGCACTCAATATATAATGATCAAATAACTCGGTACTTACTCCAAAATGTCATAAAAATTGTAAAGTAAACCATTGTAGAGTTGTCAAATAAGTAAGTTATTCGTGACTGTAAGCATAAGCTACGTAGATCCCAGAAGTCACAGTGATAGTCGCACTGCGGGCACATCTTGATAGCAGAGTCAAAGTTGCATTTCTCTTCGCTGCAAAAAATTCACGTACTTATTTATTTATTTATTTAATAGTTAATGTATACATGTAACATATATTAAAAACTTAATATTATTAAAAATTGTAAAAAGGCACTACTTATTTCATAGAGGAATTTTCTTCCAGTTTCCAGTTCTACTACAAGAAAATATGCATACTGAAATACAATATTAGTGTGCACATTAAGTTCTTACTATTACAAAATTCTTTATTATAAACTACGACAAATTAATATCTAAACAATATACATAAAATAGTTAGCAAGGTTACAACGTGTTTTAGTATCATTTCTGTAGCAAACCAAGAAAGTTATTATTTGGTGCTGATCATTGTAGTCTACACATTAAATTAGTTTGCCTAAGTCAGAGGTCATAATTTTTACATTTGAATACTATCAAGTAATTTTTAACATAATGAGACGTTCAACAATTTCCTGCTTATACAGTACACCTTGGTAGGTAATGGTTAATTGTTGTTTTGGCAAATTCTGTTTGAAAATTAATTATCGGTGAAAAACAATGTTATTGACAAAAGCGATAAATACAATTTATTAGGAAGTTAAAAAACCAGAGGGAAAACAGGCAAACATCTCTATAACTATATCAGATAATCATTGTTATAATACTACATGAATTAGAATGTAGAAGAGCAATTAACATCTGAATATTCTTTTGTAAAAGTTATAATTTATTTCCTGATTTATTAGTTAGAAAGACTTACCTTGGTACGTTGGAGTATACATTAGCAGCTGAGTATATGACGCAGATAAGTCCGACGATAGATGCAGGTATTAACATGTGCGTGTAGAACCCGAGCCACGCAAAATATAAACCTGTTGACAATAAAAAAAAATACAGCAAGTACTCGACTTCGACCACATAATATATTTACATCGAGATGTACTATATAAGGCTTTAAATTTACTAACCTATTGGAGCTCCAAAGTAGTTCTTGATGCAATCTAGCGGTTGATACTTGATACATTTAGATAAGTTCGCCCACTCCTTGTAAAGCAAATTCCTCGTCGAGCCTAACGTTTCGAGATCGCCCTGTAACAGTTAACTATTATCTAAATACCAGTGGTAGAATCAAACTTAAGCTTAAGCTAAAGAAGCATTTTCTTGATTATGATGAATGAATAAAGTTGAGTTTGAACTTTTGGTAAACAACTCCAAAACACTTGAACCGATGCAATGTGTGTTAAATTTTAGACTTAAACATTAGGAAAAAAAATTACATCATGCAACGGGTACGCAGCACTGTAGACATTCTTCCCAAGCAGAGGCGCTATCCCAAAAGCAATGTTGTCGTCTTGTGCTTCCGAGAACTTGTTGCGGTCCAGGATAAACTGGACTATTTGAGAGCGTATCGAAGGAGTCCAGAAACTGTCAGAGGTCGTGTCGAATCTAATAACAACAAAAAAATCAAGCAGTCATAGGGGTTGCCGATAAATTTGAAAAATTAAAAAATAATCATCTAACACAAAAGACTATGAAGTATAGAAAAAAATATTTCCACTTACAAGTATTCTTTATCCTTAGAGTAGACATAAGTCAGTGTAGGTTCTCTCTCTGGAAACTTTGTTGGATTTACTCTTATTTTGGACATAATCTTTACACATCCATCGTTTACTTTGTCCAACAAGGTATTTCTCTTTTCATGAACATGGTTAGGGGTTGAATGCTAAACAAAAATTGTCATTAGCAACATTCAGCCTGCAAATTCACACACACCACAAAAAGTTATCATTTTCAGTGAACACAAAATCGGAAACGATTATTTCAGTATTTATATTTATTTATTACTTTATGTGGTTTGGCTTTTATTTGGGTAAGAGGATGTAAAATTTTTGTTCGGAAAAACGAAAACTCACCAAAATTCCGATACGTTTGAATACGGATTTTAAATAATATAAACTAATACAGATTTATAAATGTAATCCACAGATATCCTACTAATATTATAAATGCGAAATTTTGTATCTGTTAGTTTGTTGCATCTTCACGCAAAAACTAATAACTAGTTTTTGTCCCGAAAAAATGTTCCTATGGGATGCCATAGGGTGATGATTTTGTTGTATTTGTTACTCTTTCACGATAAACTACTAATCAGATTTTCATGAAATTTATTGTCATCGTAACGTGTAATATATATACGCGCGATTTTTTTTCGCGCATTACCTATGCGCGAAAAAATTGTTTTTGTTTTACGCATGTCTTCAGAATTCACAAATTTGAAAACTTTTAAAATGCTACTGTGCTTTCATACGGAACCATCTTGAGTAGGTATGCCTTGCAGACCTATTCCATGACTATAATGGAGGTTAAAAAGTACGTAGTAAGTAGTATAATTTTGATTTGGGCTTTATATGTGTTTTGCATGATTGTATATTATGATTTTATGTGACACTCAAAAATTTTCGCGAAGCAGTTCAGTATGCTGATTGGGCGGTAGTTCGAGACATCACTCTTATTTTTTTTTAATGATGTAGGGGGCAAACGAGCAGTTGGTGTCATTTTCATGACTACCGACGCCCATAGACAACCGTATAGAAACTACACAGATGCGCTGCCCTCCTTTCTCCTCCCACCTCCATAGACCACCTCCGAAACGCGACAACACAGCTGTCACTTCACGCCGGTCTCGTGTAAGCGAGAGGTACCTCCCCGGTCTTGCCGGCCCAATTCGTCTGCATGCAAGAATGCAGTGCGACACTACTCTTATCTCCTGATTTTTATACAGGTGTAATCTTCGCAACTTTCCAGAGCTCAGGGAATATACCTTCCTTCAACGACTTATCAAAAATTATCCTAAGTGGTGTCACTAATGCAGCTGCATAAACTCTAATAATGTAGGGGGATACCATCGACGCCACCACTCTTAAATAAATCAATGCTTAGCAATTTCTGGAACAATTCACTTTTTTTATATATATATTTCTATATTTTCAAAACATTACAATATTAAATAATAAGCAGACCTAAAACCACGCAGGTTTGTCTGGAATGCTATACTCATATTACAATAATTTTCAACTTAGAAATAAGACTTATACCTATACTCTAGGCATACAATATAATTTAAAAATAAAATTTTATTTTTTGTTTTTTTTTTTTTTATTATTTATATTTAACATGTTAGTTTACCGATGGATGCCATTGGATGGAGACGTCGAAAAGTTAAGAGTATAGTTATTATTAGAGCTGGAGCACTAGGCTGACGAGAAGTAATTAAATTATTAAAAAAAAACTATCTGCGCCCCGCGGTTACATCCGCTTAAATTTCGATCCAGTGGTAAAAAGAAAATCACCTATGGCATCCCATGGTGTTAATCAAACTCTCTATGTGTGTGTCAAATTTCATGAAAATCAATTCAGCAGTTTTTGCGTGAAGGTGTAACTAACAAACAAACATACAAAATTTCGCATTAATAATATTATAGTAGATGGGGTAATTTTTCTTGTCTATGTATTTATGTTTGCGCGTGTAAAGGGTTTAGGTACACGCGCAAACATAAATACACTGTCACAATTTTAATACTTCATTAGTTAATTAGTTTCTAGGCAACGTTCCGTCCGCCTTTTTTTTTAACGTCCTTGGAATGAAATATCTAAATCCGATTATTTTAAATGTTTTTAGTACTACGGTAGCATATTTCGTTTTTTTTTTCTTCCAAAAAGTTAATTTATCTGCTGAAACTTAAATATAATCTAATCATAAATTGTATAATAAAATATGATAATTAGCTGTAACTAGTAGTATATACCTACTAAGTAATGTATTTTACTTACTTTTGTCGACATCCTAAGTTTAAGAACTTGGCTGTAGTCCCGAAGCACGGCTTGGGGTGCATAGACCTGAAAAAGCGACCTCACATTGACTTATTATTTACTCCAGCGCTTTATATTGGAACAATATTATTAGGAGGTACCTATTTTAAAGTGTAGCATGTATTTTTGACCCCGAACTGTTAATATATTAAATCAATTGTCGGTTCCATTTAACTATCCTGACCGAATTTTATAAAAAATTTTCTTGTCTATGTGATACCGTCTATACAATACATAGGAACACAACACTGTTGTTAACAATTGGCATAACATATTTAATTTTGTTACAATTATTCAACTTGTTTGTCTAATGTGGAAGTGCAATATTGTTCTCGTGTAGGACAACCTATGTGACCAAAAATAATAAGTCCGCCACAGTTCACCTGGATGTGAAAGGTTGGTAGGTATTTAAATTGCTAAGCGAGTCGGAACCATTATGGAGACAATCTCCTTCACATAATATCAGCGTGATGTATTGCATTCGGCTGTGACAGTCCAATCCTATAACAAACGATGGAATGGATACTCTTATGCATCTTCCTTAAAACTTTGGTTGTACGATTGTTGTTTCGTTGTTATTTTAAGTGAGTGTGATAAACGGTAGTCACTTACCCAGAATCCAGATTGCTCGCAAACTGAAAAATAAATTTACCCTTGTACCTTGTACCTTGACAAAGTGCAGACCGTGTGAGTCAGGCGGAGCCTCTCTTTCCAGCTGCAGCCCTTCTTTCTCAAGATTCATCTCGAACACTCTCCTCTGCTGGATGGCCTCGGGCGTGGTCGCATCATATTTCCCCGCCACCCACGCTAGCACGAAGTCCACGCTCCTCACCCCATCGTTAAACTTAAGGGACGGATTGATAGGTATATCTTCTGTTAATACTATGGTATATGAACCCATTTTCAAAAAAAGATCGCTTTGAGTTTTTATTTCCTGGAAAAAAGAGGAACACAATTAAGTTTCAAAGGTCTTCTGAATATTATGTTACAAAAATACAAAAATCCTATATCATAAAAAAAAGGAAAAGTTCCAATTGACAAGGATCTGTTAAAAATGATTTGAAGTGGTTTAGCTAAGTATTTAAAACAATTCCGAACAAATATAGCTGGGATACCGTCTGGTCCAGCTCCTAGAGATACTTTTTTCTTTTAATACATTTTTGACTGACGATATGTCAAGATATATTGTACAGTAGATTTATTGATTCCTATCGAAAAGTATTAGTTGATGAAATTATATGAGAAGCAGAGTTTATTATGAATTTTAAGTGAGAATCGAGTTTCATAGTGGATATGGGTGGGGGCAGGTAGACCGCGCAAATTGTTATGTTCTTGACAATGCCATTTATTTGGGTTTTTAAAGTAATCCAAAGATCTTCGTGGTTGGATTGAAGTGAAGGCTGTCTATAAAAAATGATATCTCTAGTGACAGCAATCATAACACCATCACCAGCTGTTTTGTCATTATCAGTACAACACCGATCCCTTCTATAAACAACATAGTTCTGGTTTAGCACTTCAAAATCAGTAACACTATTATTCAACCAAGTCTCAGTCATTACAATAACATCATACTCAGAATTTAAATTTGCCAAATACAATTCTTTTAATTTACCATGAATACTACGTACGTTTTGATAATACAATATTAGATTGAATTTTATTGAATAATAATATACTACACATGCCTAAAAATAATTAAACAAAACTACTTATTCAGAAATAGTTAGTTTTAATTAGTTATTTGTAAATTTTTTCAATATGTCACTATTTTTAACCCAAACAGACGGTGAAGTATCATATTTCCGCACCATAATCCTGCAATTCCGAATCTATATAAATTTATATTGATTTTCTTTACGAAATAGTCTGGCTTGAGCGTGTAGTGCTCGATTACTCGGAGATAGATGTTCGGAGACGTAGATAGGTTTTTTCTCACCACCAATCCCTAGATCATTGGTATTCAGTTTATCATATGTGTTAGCTTTGTTATATTTCCAACAAGCCGCTATAATTGTGTCACGTATGCGGGAAGAGGCAAATTTAATTATAACCGATCTAGGTCTATCTGAGGCACGATTAGTTTTAGCGACTCTTGAACAAGAGAGTATATCTTTTTCTTGAAGGGCGCAGGACGCGACTCCAGCTAATTGCATCGTAGCCGTAATTAAGTTTTCATTAGAATGCTCTGGAAGACACTGTAAATCTAGATTGCAGTCTCTAGCCTGTTGCTCTATTAAAGACAATCTCTCATTCACATCTTTAACCTCCTGACGCAGTTTATCATTCTGGGCGCGCAAATCTTTACTCTCTGTACGCAGTCATTATTTAATTCATCGAACTTTTTAGACATAAACTCTACCGATTTAACAAGCTCTGGTAGACATGAAATTTCTGTTCGAATCGGATCCAATGCTGCTTTTAGTTGCCCTTTAAGCAGAGTAGTGATTTCCGATCTTAAATTATTTAAAAGAGACTTTTCTAGTTTATCAAGGCTTAATTGATTCATTCATCATCATTGAATCATCAGAAGTATCACTGCATTTTGTTGGAGTATTATCCCTGTTCTTGATGTGAAAATTTTACAATCCGAGCATGCGTAATGGAAATTTCCTGTGCAAACAGATCATACAAATTTGTCTGTTACATTTATTAAAACACAACACAAACCGCTGCAGTTACTCATGTTTCGGTTTTGAATATAGTACTGCTATGTTTTATATCAATACAGATGTAGAAAAAACGGAAACTGTTCGACGGCACTACGGTGGTTCGAACCACAGTCATCAGCGTCAGTGCTGTATGCCACGGCGTTAGACCACTAGCCCTTGTATGGATCCAATGAAAGTATCGATGTTAATAAAGATTGCATGATGCAATTTGCAATGTCATTGACCTTTATGTCGAGAAGGACGTTTCTGACGCGGCGAACAAGACACTTTTTAATGGACACAATTATATAATTACTAGCTTCCGTTCGCGGCTTCGCCCGCGTTGATTTCGGACTTCAAAAATGGTGTTGTTATTATTAAGGTGAAGGTGGCAAAGTGCGCCTAGCGGGCAAGTGCACCTACCACAAATATCTCGAAAACTATCGATTTGATACTAGTTGTGACACCTTATATCGATGCTAAAAACTAAATCATAGTTCTTGGTGACTCTCATAGATGGCTCTAGTTATGTAAGTTTGAGACACACGCCATTTTATTTTTATTGATATTCAAAGTGTTGAGGAGAGATGACTATGGGGTGAGAATCGTCGTAAATCTCAAGAAATCGAGTTGTTACGGATATACGAGTGAGGTAAGTGCACAATTTAAATATTTTGCTTTAAGATTCTGACTTTATTTCACTCATATCTAGTAAAATGTATATATTTATTGCAAGTTAAATATCCTAACCTCAAACTTATATAGTCGGGGAAGCGCGCCATACTGACTTTTTATATGGCGCACTTCGCCGCAATCCAGAGGTTTACAAACTTTTTAAATGTGTCTATTTTACAAGCTTTTATTTAACTTGCAATGTATGTTTACTTGTTTGTATGGTCGGGTGAAATCTGGAAAATGAATTGCAAAGCAGTCATCTTAAACTGCATTCACATGTAATTTACATATTATACGTTTATTAATGAAATATATTTACAAAAGTTTAATATCGCGACAATTTTTTTTCATTTAAATTTTGTAGGCATTGGTGGTTTTGATTTAATATAAAGTTTATATTCTTTTTTAAAGCACTTAAATAAGCTTGTTTTAAAATTGTATCATACTAAGTACTTAGTTATTTATTTTTTGTACGTGACTAATTCGACTTCACTGTAATTTTTAAATTCTTGATCCCATAAGAAGTATGTGCTATTATTGGAATTACTTCAAATCTTGTCATCCGAGTTTCATAGAAACCTTAACTACCAAAATATTAGTATGTAATTGTGTTATGACTTATGAGGCTAACCTATATACATGCACACCACACCTAAACACAATAGACTAGTAAAAGTCACAATTATTGAATCATTATTATTTTATTGTTTAGGATTTTTGTTTATGATGGGGCGTTATGAAAGAACAACTGAAGGTCCTTCACGGTCCAGAGATACTTTAAATGAAGCAGTCGAAGCTGTTCGATCAGGTAGAATGTCTGGGTATGCAGCCGCATCAAGCTTTGGTATCCCAAGAAAAACTATTATGGACCATGTCACAGGTCGAAGGGGCAGGGGCAGGGGGGTCATTGATTTTCTTTTTGTTACCTAGTTTTGTTAAGAATTTATAATAAATATTACACTAAATAACTATTTTCAATGAATAACTGCTTATTTCAGTCCCTTTATAATACTGATACCACATGAGTAGTTCCATACCATAGTACTCCCATCGTAAATAAAAGAAAAAATATACTTGACAGTTGACACTCCATTATCGATATTTAGAAAAAAGGTTCATACCCTCTGACTTGGGATTGTATGGCGCATTTAACCGAAATTTGTTTTTAAATAATTTGGTTTTAAATACATAGATTCTTCTAGAATGTGGCTATGAAAAATAAATAAATGACATGCGTTTTGTTGCTTGTTTCCTTATAATAATATAGGGCTGTTTTTACTCTGATGCTTTATTATAGCGTTTTATTAATATAAGGCGCACTTCCCCGATTTGTCGGCAAAGTGCGCCTGGTCAGACTGTTTTCAAATTTTATGCTAAAATTCATTAATTTGCTGTCAGATTCTTATAACACGACATAAGTTGTTATTGCAAAACATCACAGATCCTTATGGTACCATGACTTAGTGTCCCTCTTGAACTTAAACACAACTAATATTGCACCAAAGTCAACTATGAAAAAAATATGGCGCACTTTGCCCCCATCACCTTATACATAATCTAATATTATACTGAAATATATATTATATTCAACAATAAATCGTTTGTATGAAACAATAAATCGCTTTGAGAATCGAATTTGTCGCCGCGCATTTTAGGCGCTTTTGATATTCCGTTTAAGTCAATCTTATCGTGATAATAACTTTTAATCTATTCGTCCAAATTACTTAGTGTAAAAGACAAAGTTTATCTACATTTAATTCGTAAAGTGACATATGTATCAATTCATTCATGAGAGTTCGATAAATATTCTAAAATGTGCATCGTTAAAAAAATATCCAATTTAATTGAATGTTTGGTTCACTATTTTGGTTATAGTGAGTTACACATAAAAGATAGGTATATGCTGTTGCGGACTTTTATTTAGAACTTTTTAAGATAAATAATCCTACAGTAGGTAATTATCTTTGTGTAACTTCAAGGTTTAAGGCAGCGCACGCCAATATTGCTCTCAGGGCGATGATTTTTTTCCGAATTCCGACAGTTATCGTTATATTATAACCAAATTATAAAAAATCCCTATAAATTTTAACTTATTATGTTATTCTGATATGAGAGCTATATTACTGTAAAGTTTCATGAAAATCCGTTCAGTAGTTTTTGTGTGAAAGAGTAACAAACATACTCACAAACTTTCGCATTTATAATATTAGTAGGATATCTTGAATGTTATTTGCACTAGTGGAATACAATCCCACAAGAATGGACGTCCTCTTCTTATACACAATATTCTTAATTGTTATAGTTAACCACTTTTAATTAATTTTTAAATCAGAGCATATAGGAACACGACTGCACGCAAGTGAGCGATCCGGACGAAAAAAAACAAGTGGACGAAAAAAAAAAACGAGTTTTGTAGCACTATTAATATAATATAACTGTCTAATATAAGTCCAGCCATAAATCCTGTTACTCGATATATAAATAGTACATTAAAAACAACATTAATTTGAATTTCGAACATTAGCTTCTATGATAAAAAAATAGACTTCTTTCCCGTCATTATTGTATGTTTTTTGTTTAGAAATTATTTGTTTTGAAAATGGAGTGGGGCACTAATGAAAGAGGAATTGCAGTAATTGCACTGTACAAAGTAGGTAAGGAGCCAGCCGACATTTTTGAGACTTTGAAAAAGCTAGGGATTAACCGAATGTTTGTGTATCGTACCCGCACCGTCCAAAGGTACACTGAAGCATGTGTGATGATGATCGTGAGAGGTTCGGCCGATCGAGGTCTATTCGAACAAACCATGCCGTTTATGCAGCAAGGCCAGAATCTGTAAAATTCCATAAGGAAGCAGAAAATCCTTTCAGGAAAATTATCAAACAAGACTTAGGTCTAGGGGCTTACCAGGTATACACATGACATATCTTAAATAATGCTGTTCGGAGGAATGGGGGCGCTGCCGTCGCGATGGCCACACCACCTCGACCGTCCTGACCGTTATCTGTGCGGCCCTTCTGACTAGCTACAGACTTCACACACTTTTGTTTCTTCCGGCTATGGCGGCACAATAATTGTCGGCACAGCGCCTTTATATCTTAATTATACGGTCCACACTCTACTTGAGTTTTATTACAAGGAAGGAAACCCTGTTGGGATAGAAGACCTTACAGTTTTTGGTCCTATCTGCCTACCTAAGCCGACACCGCCGTGGCGGAACAATCACCGGAACAAAGACGCGTGATCATCGTGGATTGGATTCTGTGAGTTCGTTCCATATCCTTCTAATAATTTCCCCTTTATTTTCTCATCATTTAATAGTTCTATACGGATCAGGCATGTTGATCTCTTTATAATAGGCTATTCAAATCCAATTGTTAATATCACCATTCATAACCTCATAAAGACCCATATCATGCAACTATTTCAACATTCATACAATTCACACGTAAGGATAACTAACTTGTTACATTCTTTATTCGGCGGAGTTATACGTCGGTAACGTAAACAACTTGTTACGTTCAACTTGCTAGTTGCAAGTTTGTTAATTTTCATTAATTATCGTTTCTCATTACGCATGTAGGTAAGTAGATATATACATATATTTACCGTCACATAATTATTATAAACTTCACGTCATTTAATTTGGAAGTGGACATAATATCTATAGCTGAGTGTTATAGTTACGTTGTCATTCATATTCATTACATTCATTACATGTCATATTCACGATCATTATCATCGTAATCAAACCATTGTCGTCTAGTGCTGGATATAGGCCTCGCCAATAGCACATTACCGTCATTAATTTATATATTATTATCATCTTTAAACATTTGTTTTATCGTTATTTCCGTTTTATAAGCCATGTCTGGCGCGAAGAACTCATTGTGAAGCGCGGGAGTTTTAAAGCAAAAATCACTCTTTTTTTAAATTTTGCATACGGGGATTAACGCGAAACATACCGTTATTTCTCCTGACGTTTCGACCGGGTTGCACCGACCGTGGTCACAGGATGACTGAAGCAGCGGTGTTAGGGCTCCGTCGACGCGGTAGAATCTTCATCTACCGGCATCGGCAACATATTAGATGAAGATTGATTTTTTTTTTATTAGAAGCCGGTAGATAAAGATTCTACCGCAGAAGATTTTAGAAGACACAGCTAAAGGATTCCTCGAAGCGCTGACCCCGGACGATATATCGGACTTAAACACCGACTATCACCGAGAAATAAGACTAAACTCATTACTTCCTGCTAACACACATAATCCGACCTACCCATCTTAAAAGAATTAATAAATATTGTAAATTTACTGCCAGTTAAAAAATCTTGCGGAAAAGATAAAATATCTAACTTAATGATTAAAGAAGCATGTACCTATGACTGCCGGCTCCTCCATTCTAATTGTTCTCAATCGCTGCATCTCTGAAGGTACATTTCCAAAAATATGGCGTAGCGGTAGGATAAAACTTATTCGTACACTAAGTAACAATCCCCCAAATGAACCGAAATCATGCCGTCCCAAACGTTATTTTCCAATTTAGGTAAATTGCTAGAACGGCTCACTGTTAATCGATTAATCCCAGGAGGAATCACATTCCACAATCAACAATACGGTTTTACCGCTGAGCGATCTACCGCCGTAGAGTACCGCGAGTAGATGCCGCCATCGTCGAAAACAGTAGTTCAATAAGACGCTAATTACGTCGTTAGAATATCTCTCGACATATCAGGAGCATTCGATAACGCCTGCTGGCCAATGCTACTTCTTAAATTAAAAAACAGGGGATGCTACTCAAATATCTATTCCTTAATTTACGCTTACTTTGTAAACGGTACCTACAGCTAAACGTCAGCTCGGCCGTCTTTCCTATACGAAAAATTTGACCCGAGGCTGCCCACAGGGCTCAGTAGGTACTCATCACCTTATATAATATGGAATATAGGATTCTACGACTTGTTTTCTCTACCACTCCCAGCGTTATGTACATTGGTAGGATACGCAGATGATGCGCTTCTAATAGTTCAGACAAATTCCCGATCAGAAATAGAGGTTAAGTCAAACAAATGTCTTAGTTTAATAGCATCCTGGGGGAAAAAGAAATTAATTAGAATTTGCACCTCACAAAACCTTTCAAATACTTTTAAAAGGCTCGTTACAATCAACTCCTCGTGCTAAACTTAATAACGTATCAGTAAAACGCAAAGAAACCCTCTCATATTTAGGTTTAGTCATCGAAAATAAATACACCTTCTTAGAACATCTACGTGGGGTCTATCATTTAGGACCCTAATGCTACGGATCTCCAGTGTGGGCCGATAGGGCTACTATAGGCGCAGCCCGCGTAAACTACTACAAAGCCAAAGACTGGCTTTAATATTTTTATGTAAAGTTTACCGCACTGTCAGCACGGAGGCCTTACCAGTTCTTATGATTTGATTGACCAGATTGCCGGAGTTTTACCAGTAGATCTTGAAATTCAACGTCGAGTGCACGTTGCACTACAACTCGAAAAACGTCTTTCACCCAAACTTTTTAGGGCCCCAAGACAGACAGAAGATAGCAAAACTATTTAATCCAATAGATATAACCACCTAAAACTTAGTTAAGGAATGGCAAGATCGTTGGTCTAATACAACTAAAGGACGTCACCTATATAACTTTTTTCCATGCGTGCGACAACGATCATCTAAACTCTGGCTCGAAGTTGAACATTACGTTTCTCAGTTTCTAACTAGTAGTATACTAACTATAGTCACGGCAATTTTAAAGGCAAACTTTTTAGTTTTAAACTGGTACCGTAAACCTCTCTGTAATTGCTCAATAGAAGGCGACGAACATAAACAAATCGCATATCACATCCTATGGGAGTGTAGTCATTGGTAAGCTGAGAGAAATGTAATGCGAGATAACATT
This sequence comes from Calycopis cecrops, assembly GCA_001625245.1. NCBI lineage: Eukaryota > Metazoa > Arthropoda > Insecta > Lepidoptera > Lycaenidae > Calycopis > Calycopis cecrops. The sequence continues at coordinate 432,540 of LUGF01026005.1, forward strand.
CGCAGTGTTACTGGTGTAGTCTATTATAGCGACCTGGTGGTCAATTTAGAGAACTTTCGTGCGTTCAAACAATTTTGTCATAAATATTACTGGCAGCAAATAAATATAACTCAATAATAATATCACCCATGATAATAACAAAGTTTCCATACCAAATCATTTATTTATATTTCCGTGGAGTATGGTAGCCGGGCTTCACCTGGCTGCTCTCTCTACTTCTTGGCTTATTTAAGTCACTGCAATATTATAATACTGTCTCCCGCTTTGATTAGGGAACGAAATGTGAATTACTTCCTACTCCTCCTACTTTCTTCTGATGAAATTCGTTGCGGGTCCCAAGACTGATTTAGCTTTTCCCTCGGGCTCCCTGCGATCATATCAAAGGGTCAAGTGTCGTTGCCGCTGTCGATCCTGGCGACACAGGAGTAGTGGTGGTGGGAACGAGTGGTGGGCCAAAGCCCGATTTAAAATAAAAAGGCACATGTGGCGTGGGTCCAACCGTCCAACAGTTTTGTGGAATGATTGTCGGTGTATTTCCGCTTCTCAAATTGAACGAATAGATTTTTGATTAAAATCCAAAGCTTTTGATAGTCAATTTTACCATTGATTGATTTGTTTTAACAAGTGCCTCCTATGAATTATTGCAAATTCGCGTCTTTGGTTTCCTATAGCTATACTATAAGAAATATAACCTATACTATAGAAAACGAAAGACGTATACCTATTAGTATAACCTACTACCTACCAATTACAATTAGACCATAGTGATCTTAAAACGTTTAGGGAGGGTTAGACATGTACGATGTCTAATGACAGCACAATATGGGCAAAACAGAATCGACGTTCCAATTTGTTTCATCCGATGTACATACTCGCTAGACCTAGAGCTGACCAACTTCTATTTTTTCCAATGCTTAGAATATGTTGTTCTTAGCAGAAAAAATGATAATTTTAGTAAAGCCTTTATCACTCCTGACTTCTTCAAGAAGGGTATAAATAATTACCACTGCGTTTGTACATATGTATTGATGGCATGGGCACGTCCTCTTACTGTGTTTTAATGTGTAAGCACTCTACGGCTGTTATATAAATCATAAATACCCAAAATCTATTATCTTATAATTTGTCAAGGTCTACAAGTATCTTATAAAGATATATTAAGGTCATTTGAATTCAATGACGTAAGTAGATAATGTATCGTCTTGGTGAAAAAAATATAATTTAATATAATAAAAACATAATTTTAATAGAATATAATTTTGCTAAAAAAATATACTGTTCTGTTTTGATCGGCGAAATAAATGACTTGAAAGCTCACCAGAATTTAATCCGGCGCTGTATAAAGTTATAAGGTAATAGTAATTTCTAGATTATGGCTAATAAACCAGTGATTTCTTCTGTATGATACACTGACCAAATATATGTGAAAAAATTGTATGGAAAAAGCAAAAAGATCACAGATAGAATAAGGGCCATCATTGTCAAGGCCAGCGCCGTTTATCGACAACGACAACTAATAATAAATGAATGATAATAAAGAACTGAATTAGACATTTAGTTATAAATAATATCTTCTTATTAACTAAAGGTTTAAAAACAAATCAAATCAAATCAAAATATTTTTATTCAAAATAGAATTTAAAAAATTGCTTTTTGAACGTCAAAATTTTTTTTCATCTACCACCGGTTCAACCCTAGCCCTGTCCTGAGAAGCACATGAGAACAACATGACATATTCTCATAAGCGTAAAGGTTATTAAAGTATTTGTTAAGTAGACTAATAGGTCGGCTAAAATCGAACATCCCACTAGACATACCTACATGAGTAATGCGAGTGATGTACTTACATATTACGTACTCGACCAGATAAAGCATCACACATTACGCTACCAATATCACACGTTATGACGTCACTCGAAGTTGTAGAGTCAGCTAACGATATTGAGAGAGCGACTTAGCCGCGCGATAGGTGGTTGGGGGAGGGGACGTAAGTTCTACGAACCGACTTAGTGCGAACGTGTTGTACAAATATCACCCGATGACATTGCGTGAAGCGTGCGGAAAAGTTCGGTTTCTACTTCATTATCGGCAACAAGATGCGAGTGACTACGCGCGCGAGTTGCTATTCTTATTTCATGCGGTTGGACTTGGCGCTTTTGTTTCTTTTGACCATTGTTAGCCTTAGTTACAGAAACTATCAGCATGACAATATCTACTTTGTAATTTAAAATATATTATAAGCTATTATTTAAATTGCAATGCTAGTTTGTAAATCTCTATTGTACAGGCCACAACACAACTTCTGCTCTCATTAACGTTATTGATGACATTTGCTTGGCCTTTGGTAATAAATTCCTTACAGTGCTTATACTTTTAAATTTTTGGAACGCCTTAAATTCGGTTGACTTTGATATTTTTATTGGCTTACTCAAAATGAACGTATCTATTATTTTGCTACAATTAAACTATTTCTAACAAAATATGTTACACACATACACATACATGTTTAAAATTATCACCAAGAAATGTTACCTTTTTATTTAATTGCACAGCACACAATTTACAAATACTGATTGTACACCTAAATTCCCAATTGTTCCACAAAATATCTCTATCTATAACTCACCCTAGAATTGAACCCGTATTTAAAACGGTTTTGTGCAACTCTAATTACCACACAAAATCTAATCGACGAATGGCAGATATTTTTCCCCGTTTTCGAAACATTTTTAAATGCTGCTCGGCTCTTATTACTCATAGCATGATGTTATATAGCCTATAGCCTTCCTCGTTAAGTGGTCTAACTAATACTGAAAAAAATTTTCAAATCAGACCAGTAGATCCAGAGATTAGCGCGTTCAAACAAACAAAAAACAAACTCTTCAGCTTAATTTAAGAGGTAGTGCCACACTGCATGCTTGCATGCAGCCGAATTGGGCCGGCACGACCGGGGAGGTACCTCTCGCTTACGTAAGACCGGCGTAAAGTGACAGCGTTGCTGTCGCGTTTCGTGCGGTGTGTAAGTAGCCGGAGGCCCATGGAGGTGGGGAGAGAAAGGAGGGCAGCGCATTTGTATAGTCTCTATGCGGATGTCTGTGGGCGTCGGTAGTCATCAAAATGGCACCGACAGCTCGTTTACGGGGGGTAACGGTTATACCATAAAAAAAATATCCATTTTATATGCAGTAATCAATCTTTTTTCCTACGGTACGCAAATTGGTTATTACAATACATATTGTATGAATGTTCAAATAAACATAAAGACTATGTTTACTTTATATTGACACATTGCGTCCACATTATTACAATCGTATAGAAAGTTACAAGTTACAAATATTACAAGTTGTCATACAAATTGAGTCTATATTTGATTATACTATGTATTCCACGGCGAGGGCACCGTGCCACGGTGCCCTCGCCATCAATACGGCACCGTATTGACGGCGTACGGCGCCGTATTGATGGCGTACGGCGCCGTAATGACGGCGTACGGTGCCATGGGCACCGTGAATTTGGCGACAGCGCCGTACCGTGTGCAAGTAGACAGGCCCTTATTTTTAAATTATAACTTTTACCCCTTTGTGATTGCTCGACTGACATTAACAAGTATGAACAAACGGCACATCACATTATTTGGGAGTGTAGTCTTTGGAAAAATGAGCGAACCATTATAGACAATATCCATTGTGATGTTGATCTAGTTTTATTGTAATATCCATAGCGTTAACGTAGAAATATACTACGGCGATCTCGAAGACAGCGTGCGGAACTTCCACGTATTTAAAAGATTTTATTATAACGTATTAATAATACAACTTTAACTCTGTCATAACTTCTAGAATGACAACAATGTAAATACTAACTATTCAGTAATTTTCGTTAGAATTTAATATGCCCGTGGTGCATAACAGCTGGGGTTCACCTGGCCTCCCTCTCTTTTCTTGGCTTGTATAATTAATTCATTGCAATCGTGTACTGTCTCCCGCTTAGACTGAGGAGGAAAATTGGAATTTCTCCCACTTCTTATTAAATTCGTAGTGGGTTCCAAGACAGTTTTAGCTTTTCCCTCAAGCTCCCTGAGGTCATATCAAAGGTGGACCTGGAGAGCCGGCGGTTATGTGGGACTAACAGTGCACGTATGGCTCTTAGGGCCTTAATATTTTTTTCAGAACATTGTTTTACTGACTGACAACGCCGGATTAAGCTTCTGGGAATTGGAATTAATTATGGGAATAAAAAATATTAAAAATACAACAAGTATTTAACTATATTGACGATCAGAATAGAATTGTGGTTTTTTTAAGAAAATCATATTGTGTCTCATCATATGTTCTCATTAAGACCAAGGATTACTTCCGTGATTCAAATCAAGTGATCTTAATAGATCTTTTTCTATAGGCAGTCTAGGTTTAGACTTTAGACAAATTACAAAGATAATATTGTGTTTCCGGAATTTATTATGTATTTAATTGCTGCCAGATACATATAAAAATTAGATGTTTGTTTTTGAGTTGATCAAAGTATCACACCAAAAACATTCTGTAAAACACTAGTAGTCAACGCCACTTCACAAAATTAACTATTTATTATAATTAAGTTAATTTATTATGGTTAGGTAAATCGCAGAAAGGAATTTGAGACTTGGCTCAACTTAGTATAGAGATTTTATTACTTTTTAGGAGTAAACAAGCAGGTCTATCGAGACTTGGCTAGTTTTATATGGAATGTTTTTGGTGGAATTTCAATTCTTTTTGCAGAAAGCTGACAGGACGTGGACTAATTGAATCATTAGATTATCTTATTAGGCAGTTTTTTCTTTTAGAAGTAGTTTTTTTATTATTACTACTCCATGAAGAATGGTTACTCATGAGAGCGCCGCGTAGGCTTGGCCACAAGAGAGTATGGAGGTTCCAATATTCATGAAGGCTTAGGTCTTGGCTCTCGCGAATTGTTAAGGCATACGCCATGCAGATTGAGAATTGCTTTCTGTACCTATACGTATGCTCGGGGTATGATCTCAAATTTTGACTTAATGATTAATGAATTAATTATTATTCCCAAATTTTATTACCAATAGGGAACATGCACGAAACATAGAGACAGCACTTTCGCCGCTCTAGTGATCATTTTAGGAATCAAATGCTAGAAAAACACTAAGCAAAAGACAGTGACAATGACATGTTGACATATGTCATTTCATGCTTACAAACAAAAATTTGCTAGCATTCGGTTCACATTTCAGTTACTAGTTAGCGTGGCACTCTAGAAGCGTGATCCCTATTGGTTTAACCTTTGTTTGGTTTCCCAATTCACATTATGTATAACGCCTATCGACTTATTTTTCTTGTTTTGTAACAAAAATGCACTCTTTGTTGGAGTCTTTGCTTTCCAAAATTTTTCACCATTTCTCAATTGAACTGAAGGCTTCTGTCAGATTGCCAACTGACACTTGATCTAATTGAACTAGGTCCAATGAATCAAGTCTTTATGTCTTCCTCTTGTTCACGCCTACCGTATTACTTACTTTTAACATTTTTGGTTGTAGATACGTAACTACCTATTGTACTTTTTGATTGTATTTTTTCAAATGCGTCCATTACATAAACAATTCTAATAAGTTCTTGTTAATCCATATTTATTTCAAATTGTATTGTGAATAATTAATTATTCCTTTGGTATATGTAGGCGAGTACACTAGTATAATGTAGATACCTCTAATTGTTTTACTTCGAGGTTTTAACGTAACAACAGAACTAGCTTCCTAATATGGTTGATTTACACATATTAAGTTTTAACAGCTTTGTTAGTTTTAACTCGGCTTAAAATGATTAATTGCATTGTAAGTGTCCAAACGTCTTTAAGTAAATAAGCTCATTTGTTCACTCAAGTTGGACGTTCAACAACGTAACGAAGTCGTAATATGATTAACTTTGTTTTAATGAAGTTTTGGACGAAATCAAAGATGAAATTATTACAGAAATAGAACTCCGCAAGTGCCAGTTTATTTGAGGAACAAGAAAAACATCATCAATAAATAGTTGGACCCGGTTGCGTCACTACACATATGCGTTTTATTAATCTTATGCCTGTTCAAGCATGTCAAACGAGAAGTCCAATTTACTTGTTAAGTTATTAACTGAATTTTAAGTTTAAGTTTATGAAAAGCAACTTGCTTTTAAATTTTGTGTTTAGGTACATGCTATTAATCTCTTAAAATTAAGTTACACTGTAGTTATAATTTTTTTTAACTACAGTGTAACTTAAATAAAATTTTTAACTACAGTGTTAATTAAAATAACTTAATACGTGTAAATCAGTGATAATTCGCCGCTTTAAAATCGGTATCCTATTTTCGCCCTTTTTTATTAGAACAATTTTGACTGACCTAGTTTTCTTCCTGTTGCACTGGCTCGACGACCAAGGACATGCGCGGGCAGCACGTCCGCTCTGAGCCGTGGCGCAGGCGGTAATAGTTCTACGCGCCCGCCCCACCACAACCTATGGCTCTCTACTAATATAGAACATGGGCCGCTCTGCCATCATCGATGCGCCAATCAGGGCTTAGGGCGGCGTATGTGCAGTCGACAGATGGGAATAGGGAACATATTACATAATATAATGATAAGGCCCGTCATGCTTTTAGGACTGGTTGTGTACCGGGATGTCATCGTGTGGAGCTTTGTACGATGAAATTAAGCAATCACGTAGAAAGAAAGAAGTACAAAGGTAATTATTCACAAAGGACTTACAAATTAAATGTTACAGACATTACAAATTATAATATGCAGGCTTAATTGTCACCGTCAATCTTTCACGTGAGCCGTTTGTTGCCAATTTAAAAGAACAAAGTTATTGTAAAAAGCCAAGAACAATAAAAATAAATATTCTAGCAGCGTAATAAATAATTTACTATCACTATATTGTGTTTTAGTACGCTAAAATAATATGGGTAACTAATTGTGGTACTTCGAGATTTTAAAGTTAATAACAGAACCTAACCTAACAATAAGTAGTAGTAAGTACCTATACCTAGTTTCCTATAATGGTTGATTTATAGGTATTAACTTAGATAATTTTTACTAAATGATCCAAGGATATTAATAACATAGTTCAGCAAAATTTTAACTTAGCTCAAATTATTATTAATTGCATTGTAAGTGTCCAGGCGTCTTTAAGTAAATAAGCTCATTTGTTCACTCAAGTTGGACGTTCAACAACGTAACGAATTCGTAAATTCTGTGATTAAATTTTTTTTAATGAAGTTTTGGACGAAATTATTAGGGAAATAGTCCGCAAATGCCACTTTATTTAAGGAACTAGAAGACGACGAACAAACAGTTCAACCCGGTTGCGTCACTACACATATGCGTTCACTAACCATACGCCTGTTCAAGCGTGTCAAGCCGCAAGCTCCGCCTATCAGCTTAACCGAAAAATGGACAAAAAGCTAATTGACTTGTTAAGTTAACAACTAAATTTTAAGGTGCAACTTGCTACTAAATTCAGTGTTTACATACCAATAAGCTCTATACAATTTAGTTACCTACCTCAATAACGTATTACTTAACGTTCAAAAAGTAATTCCTGTAAATCTATTTTGAATTAAAACTTTTTCATTTTCACTTGTAAATCAGCCATAATTCGCAGCTTTAAAAAGCGGTATGCTTTTTTCACTTTTTATTAGCAACACTTTGACTAACCTTAGAGTCTTCCTGTCGCACTGGATGAACCAACGGTGCGCGCAGACGGCACGTCCGCTCCGAACCGTAGCAAGCGCGATACTAGTTGGCAATAGTACTACGCGCCCCGCTATACCACAATTTATGAGGCTGCGGCCAGGATCCCGGCGGGCGGAGCGGGTGTCGCCGCGGCCGGCGAGGGCGTTGCAACTTGCAACTCGCACGTGGTACAAGATTTCTGCGGTGACGCGGGCGCGGCCGCGACATGCCGAGTGCACACGCCATGTCGATACTGCGAAGCGATATTTTCAATAGCAGTTCTTTTATTAATTACGAGATATTCTGGGTGAAATAATGCGTGAACCTATACTACAAACACATAAAACACAACAAAGCAAAAGGGAGAGTTTCATCTAAATTTGCCGACCAAAAATCCGAATTTTTAGTTACGATAAATAACAAAACTTAAAACTTTTCTTTTTAATTTAGCTATTTAAAGTAGTT
>LUGF01026018.1:0-41366 GCA_001625245.1 Calycopis cecrops
CGTGCAGTGTGTAAGTAGCCGGTGGCCCATTGGAGGTGGGAGAAGAAAGGAGCGCAGCGTATCCGTATATAGCCTCTATACAGGCGTCGGTAATTATGAAAATGGCTTCGACTGCTAGTTTGCTCCCCTATACAATAGAAAAAAATATCTTATATAAAATAAACACTTACTCAACAGTAAAATATTTTTTTGTAATTATAAATTTTATAGTTTCAGTTTAATTATTACTTAATAAAAGATTAATTTAATAAAGAATTAATAAAGAAAATTAGCTTAATAAAAAAATTTATAATCTGTTTTTATTATTTAATAGAGTAAATAATAAAAACAGATTATTCAAATTATACAAGTTATTTTTTATTTGAAAAGCACATAGCCAAGCATCTATTCTCATATGAGGCAAGTATCCCCCGAAGTAATTTTAAATTTAGGCTACTATCCGCCATAGTTGGCAACTATCCCATTCTTTAGAGGTCCAGTAAAACAGGATTTACTCAAAATTCATAATATTTACATGTAAAAAAATAGTCTACTATGAAAGACTAATAAACTATCTATACGCATATAATTAGAATAAAAAAATAACTATTACTCATTTTCAACAAAAGAGCCTTTTTTAAAAGTGCGGCAACTATCCGGGTTTTACCCTAAATAAAGGTTGTATTCGCTTCTACGTTTGTCTTTTGAATATTTTTTAATCAAAAAATACATACGAGTCTGTCCTTAATTGACCGCCGAGGTCCGCTACAATAGCTAACGCGATAAGTGACAATATACACATACGGAACTATCATAAACTGTACGAATCGCGACAGTGTAGCCTTTACTTTGATAAACCAGCCTCAACGGTTTGTTGATAAAAAGTTAACGTTCAACTAAAGTTAAATTGAGTTATCAATTGCTCCTTCCAGATAGTTTTTAACTCGTCTCAAAGAATCTTTCAATGCAAAACTGAGTTTGATTTCAAATTTCATGTGAAATATGGTTTTTATTAAAGTACTACTTACTCTTTATAAAGAGGCACTATTTATCTTGCGGCTGTTTCCTAGAAATGTTTTTTTTTATAAAAGCCAAGTACGTAGAATTCCCTTAGGCAAAATGAATTATTTATTTACTTAATATCTTTCACATAAAAGACTCGTGTTCATAATAGTAAACTAAAGGCTGGATTATTTACCAAAAGCACTCAAATACACTGCACAATATTATAATGGACTCGAAATAAAACTGTTTTTTTTTATTCAGCTCTTTATAATATCGTAAGTTGTAATAACGTTCTTTTTGATGTATTAAAAGGAGCATCGTATCTCTTTGATGCCATTTTGAATACGAACACAAAAAAGAACACAAGATTTAATGATATTAGCTATCCTACACTATTTTTCGAGTTATTACGATTCGACTTTTTGTAGGACCTTCTCCTTTAAGAAACAATTTCGAGATGGGCTGCAGACCGCAAACTGCAAGCGGCATTTATAGTTCACTTTTAAATAAACGTAGATTAACTTCTTTCTTTCTTGCTTTTAGTCCTAGCGAAAAACATCTACCCTCTTACACCTACCCTCTTATTAATAACCATAGATTAACTTTACTCCAAGTATAAAACTAGAATCTGTCAAATTTCTCATTAAAAACTATGGAATTTGACAGATACCTACTAGTGTAATACTTGGAGTTCCCCCCCAGTCATAGCTCAACGAGCTCTTCTGAGCATGACCCGTGTCGGCCACTTTTTAGCTGCCGCGCGTGAGCTGCTCCCCTCCGTCAGAGGTGAGGAGTTGAGGACACCCGCTGCCCTCGGCCAAGATAATAATAGTTTACCTATTAATCGCAAAAGTCCGGTTTGCCTACCCCCAGTACTGGGGAAGAAGGTGGGGTCTGCCCCCTCATCGACCACAAATACAGTGGCTTGAGCTTACCATAGGGGCTCGCCACTCATATCGATGACGCTGCACTGACCTCTGTCTCAGCATAGATTCTATCTAAAAAAAAAAAACTTGGAGTAAAGTTAATCTATGGTTATTAATAATAGGGTAAGTGTTTTTCGCTGGGAATAAAAGCAACGACCTCAGGCAGCACAGAATCGACTGCGACCGCTAGCCGCAGTGTCGCCTGTGGTTGCAGTCTGCAACTCGGTATTGTACATTAACGGATACGAACCTGGTTGTATATAGATTCCGTTTTCACCATACAGCTCAATGTTCAACCACAGACGTGAAAGTCCCAGTTTGGAATCCCGGATCAGAAAGTGTTTATGGATTTTTTTTATTCTCGGACTTCTAACTCCCTCGGAGAGCACATTAAGCAGTCGGTCCTGCGCCTGATTTCTTTTTGGTTGTGTTGGATTGCTATCAGAATAGGAGAAAGAGGGAATAGAGTGTGCACTTCTATCTGCGCAAATACTTGTGCTCTATATTTCCTGCGCAGAGATGGCTGGTCCCTATAGAGATGGACTGCTGTATCCGCAATTCGGCGAGAACGACATTACTATTATTATAGTATATTGTGTGTGAAAGTTTCACATATACTACAGATTTACTGTAAAAACACAAGCGTTAAAACCTCTAAATATATTAGCAAATAAATAATGTTTTAAATCAGCCGTATAAATTTTAGAACCCATGTTTTGCGAAGCTCATAATCGGCAGATTAGAACAATCCCGGCAAACTATGCAGTGTAGCAAAATGTAGTAAGTATTCAGAGAGTTTGCGGAGACAACTTTATCACCTATTATACGTTTACGATTTAATAAACTATGCCTGATTCTATAAACTACACAACATGTTTTCTTTATTATAATTTATAATATAAAGCGAAGAAACTATGTAGTACACATTTCAAGCTAATCTATACATCTTCTCTATATAATATATAAAATACTCGTGTCATAATGTTAGTTATATACTCCTCCGATACGGCTCGACCGATTCTCATGAAATTTTGTGTGCATATCGTATAGGTCTGAGAATCGGTCATCTATTTTTCATCTCGATATTTCAACGGGATCGAAACTTACGCGGGTGAAACCTCGGAGCGCGGCTAGTATCTATAAATATAATAAAACTGTACAAGAAGCCATTCTGTATATGTCTTGAGCGACTTTCACGCAGAAACTACTGGACGGATTTTGATGAAAGTTTTTTTGTTATATAAGTATTAGTGCTCGGCAACATTTATAAATTATATTTATCAATATATAAAGAGTGTATTTTTTAATTATTCATTATGTATAATATATAACGAAAATTTAAAAAAAATACACTTGTAGGGCACAATACCGGATTGACAATTCTGACACATAATATTACACGTTACCATGACATATTTAGACAAAACAACGGCTGTCGGGTCGACTAGTATTTATATAAATCATTGTTCGTTCGTTTATTTGTCATTTATAGAATCTGAAATGTTAGAATATCTACGGAAAAATGTAGAACCTTTGTCTGTAATTATCTGAAAAAGTTTCTGGACATGAGAGTAGTAACGCGTGCGAGTATTCTAGTACTTTACACATACAAGTTTGTAAAATTTTGCTTTTGATACGTGTTATCGCCATATGAATAGGTGATGCAAAGGCATTCTTTGAGAAAGTTGCGCCAACCAAGTCTGAAACAATTCATTTAAATCGAGCGCTATAGAAATACAAAATAAATTAATGTAATAAATAAAACTTTCATGAAAACGTAGCCTAGCCATTTGTGAAAAGTTTTACTTGTTTCACGTTTACAGAGTGAAACACGAGAGAATATAACAAAGGTAATAATAAGGTTTCGCAAAAAAACTTCTCAAGCGTTAAGCAACGTGCAAACAGTTTCAGCTTCTCGGCCAAGATAATAATAGTATAATCCAGTGGTTCTCAAACTTTTTTGATGGCGGAACACATTTGAGGAGAGAAATTTTTGACGGAACCCAAAATAAAAAAAAGTTAAGTGCATTCTTTGATTTCGATTGATTCTCTGAATCAGGACATTGATGGATAGTATTTTTTCTGATTATTCCTATTTTCTTGCGGAACCCCCTCAAAGGCTTGGCGGAACCCTGGGGTTCCGCGGAACACACTTTGAGTATGGCTGGTATAACCTATTAATCGCAATAGTCCGGTTTGCCTTCTCCCAGTAGCTGGGAAAGAAGGGGGGTCTGCCCCCCATCGACCACAATTACAGTGGCTTGAGCTAACCCCAGGGTGCTCGCCACTCATATCGATGAAGCTGCACTGGCTTTCAGCCCAAGCATAGTTCTACCTAAAAAAAAAAAAAGTTTCAGCAGTACAATGGACAACATTCATTTTAATTATGAGCGAGTTTTGATCGTCCGGCGATTACCAATTAAATTAATTTATCCGTATTTGTAAATAGGAAGTTGATTAACAAAGTAACACTACCTGATCCCCGTGGTTTTACTCACGTATTTCATTCCGTAAAAATATCGAGATAAAAGTTGAAATGAACAAAATAATTTTTCATTTAGTAACGGCTAATGCCACGCTACGTGCAGCCGAAATGGGCCGGCGCGACCAGGGACACGATACCGGCGTAAAGTGACAGCTGTGCTGTCGCGACACATGCGCTGTATAAGACTGTGGTCCATGGAGGAGGCCCCCTATATTCTATGAAAATAAAATATATAATTTAAGCACATGTACGTGAAGGTATCACCTTGCTTTCCTACACACTGTTAGACCTCTGGTGTTGCGGATGTCTGTGGGCGTTGGGATCACTTTACATCAGGTGACCCAACTGCTCGTTTGCCTCCTATGCTATAATAAAAAATTGCATCCCAATTAGGCCAACACTCGTTGATGTAATACAGCGTGAAGTGGGCTTTGTAAAACTGAATGCATCAACGAGAGAATTGTGAAGAGGATATCAATTATTACTCTTCATATCTTCTGGCTGTGCCGATGTCTTTGGGCATCGGATGTTTCCATCCGGTGGCCAAACTGTTCGCATGTCCCCTTTGCCCTATTAAAGCGTATCTGTGTAACTGTATGTGTTTTATGCTCCGACGCACTTATTTATGCAGCGGGCTTGGCCATCACTCGGTACCCCAGCTGCTATCCAGGTTCGACTACTTATCCTTTGGTAAAATCACGCAGCAATGGTACAACACCCACCTGTCCCTCCGCGGAAATACCTTAGTAGACTGTGAACCGGCTCTGTGTTAACCTCTTTGAACCAGATACCATGTATCTAACCCACCCAACGGTAACCTACCAGTAACCTTTATCTATATAATATATAAAACTCAAACGTGATATAGCCATCTATCAACGCACAGCCCAAACCACTGGACGGATCAAGCTGAAATTTGGCATCCAGGTAGATGTTACGACGTAGGCATCCACTAAGATTTTTAGAAATTCAACCCCTAAAGGGATGAAATAGGGTTTTAAAGTTTGTGTGGATTTCGCGGTTGAAACCGCGGGGCACAGCTAGTAATATATATTTCTTGTGTGCGTGTGTATGTCATTGAACTTCTCCTAAACGGCTGGACCGTTTTGAATGTTTTTTGTATTCGTTTGAATAGTGCCAGGGATGGTGTAGATTCACAAATCAGCCCGGCAGATGGCGCAGTAGTCGGTATCTCGAATATACAATATTGTAAGGTTATGTGGCGGATTGACAATTCGGTCATATAAGATAACACGTTGCCATGACAACATATTTTCCAATAAAAGTCATGACAACTTCTGTCGGGCAGCTAGTCATACAATAAATATTGAAAGTTTGAGTATTATTACTGTATTTTACCAACTTTATGTACCTATTTCAAATTGCCAAAAAGTAATAAAGTAAATATTTGAAATTGAGAAAGTGTAATTAAAAAAGTTATAGCAGTTAGCAAGTGGAAACTGAAATTTATCCGAAAGCTTTTAATACTGCGATTTTCGTACAGAATATTTTGACTAACATGTACAGTTTCGGAACTATGCATTTGATTAAAACTGTTGATCAACTACCTACAATAGATAGAGATAGAATGAGACTGCATTATAGATTACGAGAACTATGCGTTTTAATGTTTTTCTAAAATGAAATTTATCCGAAATCTTTACATTCTGCTATTTTCGAACAGCATATTTTATCCAACATTTTACAGCTTTGGAAATATGCGTTTGATTAAAAATGTTGAGCAACTATAGGCACCTTAATGAGAATGCTTTACATATTACAGCATAGGCATTTTATTGTTTTTCAAAACACAAATGGAAACAAAATATAGTCCGCAACTTGTTTTGTTGCTGATTTGATTGCTTTTGGAAACTGAAATTAATCCGAAATCTTTTTACTCGACTATTTTTTCGTATTTCGTCTAACATAATATACATTTTTGGAAATTATTTTTTTTGTATAAAAATAATTAATTAAATGATGCATTAAAAATTATTGAATTTTATTGCTTTTCAAAAATATCAAATAAAATTGTCCTGCCACTGCCTGTAGTACCATCTAAAATGATTTTTCATTATATAAAACCTTAATTTCCTGTTGTCTACCTTCGTAATCAGTATTTCTCGGAGCTCTAAGAAATGAATAAGTATAGCGACATCCGCCTCAACAAAGTCCTGGATGGGAAATACAATTAGTGTCATGCTCTCAGAAAATAAACAATTTTAAGAATAAATCTATGCATATAATAAAAAAGTAAAATTTTAGTGTCTGTACATTGAATATATTTACGAAAAACTAATTGGGGGCGATTTTAAAATAGTAACAAAACACTTTTCTATGATTTTTAATTTTTTTGTTTGTCTGTTTGTCCGTTTGTTCGGGCTAATCTCCGAAACTACTGGATGGATTTTCATGAAACTTTACATTAATATAGCTTTCATATCAGAATAACATAATAAGTTAAAATTTTGAATAATTTTTGAAGTCCGAAATCCACGCGGGCGAAGCCGCGGGCGGAAGCTAGTAAAATATAAAAACCATTTGTGAGCCGTGCCGTTTATTGTACTTATAAATGATGTTTGTTACAATTTATTTATATTTTTTATATATCTGATCTGACACATTATCCATTAGTAGGAATATAGAAAATACAAATCAGTAGTAGTAAATTAAAAAAAAAGACACAAATACTTACTTTCTTAATTGCTCCTACAAACATACGACAACTTTTTTTGTACTCTACGATTATACGTTAAGAATCTTGACTAGCTCGTAGTCTAGTGATAGGTACGTGCAACCACAGATTAGTTTCGTATTCAAGTCCCCAGACGTACCAAACAGTGTTAATCATCATCATCAGCCTGGGGACGTTCACTGTTGGACATAGAGTGCCGTAGGTCGCGGTCACGAGCCGCTTGCATCCAGCGGCTCCCCACCACCTTCAATAAGTGATCAGTCCACCGGGTTGCAGTCCTTAGTGTTACTGGGATTTTTGATCATAGTCCAGAAAGTTGGCGGTGTTACCCCCTCGTAACACACCGGATAATATGCTCTCTGATGATTCTCTCCGGCATGGGGAATATGGAGTTTAAGAGAGCATTTCTTATAGATTCTATTTCTATAGATATGGGCAACGAATCCCGTATCTATCTTTATAATATAAGATCACCGTAGCTACAATTAGCCTTGAGCCATTATATACCTTAAGAGTTACTTAGGTTTTTTACTTTATATTAACAAAAAAAATCTTCTTTATATTAAAATAAATAAATGTATTTTGCCTTTTACGAAGTTTTGTACTCCGTTGGAAATGAAATATAAATGATTTCTCTTAGAATTTTAAAAGAAAATAGCATTAAGAATGTTCAGATTAGTTTTCAAATTGAATCTCTTTGAAGTACGCACAGAGTTTTAACGTAGTCACAGAGCTTAAAGATGTAGAGATTTAAAATTTTAGTTAGTAGAAAGTGGTTATGGAATTCAACATTTTTCTCCATGAGCTTATAGGATTTACGTTTCAGCGGTGAAACTTTGAGAGGGATTTTCCCATTAGCGGCTTACATGTTTATCCCTGGGTTTTCACCACCATTGAATTCGTAGGCTGCGGTGTGTTTGAGTTTTATCGTACTTGATTATAAAATACATTTTATAATAAGCGTCTTCTTTAATGTTATCTATGAAATAACCCTAACTTTATTAAAAAATAGACTTTGAAATTTAGAATTCTATAAAAAAGGTTTTGAACAAAAGGAGCGGCTAATTAATTATAAAATGTGGTACATACACGTTTAAAAAAGTAGGTACATATTATGTATATTCGAATAAAATAATAATAATAATTGGGTTTTTTTTTAATTTGGATTCTTATATTTTTATTATATCTGATTTAAATATAATTGTATTCAAATCATAATAGGAATAAAGGAAACAAAATAATTCGTTAGACATCTTAAGCTTTGGTTAAGCCCCGGGAGTGAGCTTTGCGTATTACCTAAAATGATATTTTATGAAATGCTTATTTTTATTATAAATAGATTACAATTTCAGCTTCATTCGTAGATTTGTTCCGATTTTATTTGCAAATTACCTAGTCTAAAATTCAAATAATTAAAAGCTAACTTGAAGTACAGACTCGGTGAAAGATATGTGGCTTTATTAGGATCTATTCTAGTAACACAGCCTAAATTCTAGCTTGAAATCTCCTTAAATTGACCGCTCTAGTGGAATGCCGTGCTGCGGTAAGCGCTTATCTTGTGTGCCAGTGAGCAAGACTTCCTGTACCTATCTCAGAGATGCTTTACAATTTTCCGGTTCACTACAAGTGGATACAGTTCCAGAGAATTCCCGGTCGAGGCTTTAATCAAACGTGGAACAACCGTAAATACCTGCATTCCTGCCAATTATTTATCGCATGGATAGCTCCTAGGTATGACAGGAACAAAACTTTTGATCAACAATCGTTCGTGGTTGAGAGTTATTTTAATTAAATTCAATTAAATTTATTTATTTGTATTTTGTATACACGAGTACATTTTATTCACCTGTTGCCTTTTATTACCGTATTTATTGAAACACATCTCGAATACCGACCACAGGTCGTCCATTGTGTAATTGATCCTTCAACTAAACTGAATATAATATTTAGCTTTAAGATTGCATTGAATCCAATGATTAAATGCAATCTTTTGGTGACATAACTTATTTTAATCTTGTAATATTTTGAACTGTAAATCCAAATTTTTATGTTCAGTTTTTGGATAAGAAATTTTAGTGGCATAAAAGTGTGAGATTTAATATAAACTGAAACACTGTAAAAATCTGGAGTTGAAATCATAATATCATAACTTATTAGTATCTTTACTTTTTAAGATTCTTATTTTCACTGGCTGTTTCGAATATATATACTGCCCTCTTTTGACGGTTGTTACAATTGTATTGCACTTCTAAGTGTCGAGTCCGGCATATTCCTAGCGGCCACCCGGGCTCCTAGATATCATGAGTAAAATTATACCCCTGACTCTGAGTCAACAAAAAAAAGGTAAAGTAAGGTTTAATAATTCGGCCACATAACATTATACGTTACCATGACAACGTATTTTCCAATGATGAAATGACAACGTCGGGTCAACTAGTATATTACTGGTGCGATTATAATGATCATTTTAAGAAAAAGTATACCTAAGCAGGTATTTAGGAGAATCGGATCAAAGCTTTTGTCAGTGCGGAGCCGAGTCAGATTAGGTTTTTTATTTATTTGTAAATAAATTTCATTCTTTTCAATTTCTCCGGAATTCTGTACCTTGTTAGTTTTCTTATCTCTCTCTTTTGTAGTCTGTTAAAATTTTTCAATACATATATATTTTTATAATTTGTTGTAGACTTTAAAACCATCAAACACATTATTAAGTCGTCTGACAAGATTGTTGAAGTTGACAACAGCCCAGGATGTTGCTTTCACGTTGGTGTTAAGGAAGACATCTACAAAGCCTGAAATTGTAACATTTGCAAAACAACACTTGAAGAAAAGATTTCTCGATTTCGTCCAGTGCTATCTTGACGCAGGTATGTATTTCATATTATTTTTTTTATTTCATGCGTATGTTATTAGATTTTTAAATATATTTTTGATATTTTTTCAGTTATAATATATTTATTTTTATTTACACAAACAAATGACCGTCATTTTGTTAGTCGTATTGTACAAAACTATCTAAAATATAAGTTACTACTAAAATAAATAAAATTTTATTAATGCAAACATAAACTTACATAATTTAAATTAATTTGATATATTAAATGTCTATAAAATTATTATATATCTAAGATATTGATAAGATGTGCCAGTGTTAGGACATTAACTTTTTTAGCCATCATGATAATTGTATCATAGTGGTATCGTCATGTTTAAGACCACAGCTGTATAATCTCTTGTAATGCGAAGGGCTATGAACATTAGCTGTATTCTTCTTTGCTTCGGCAAGAAATAACAATTTAATAAAAAAAAAACTAAAACATGTTATCTATTTTGAATTAGTAAGATTTGTAGGATTTTCCATTATATATTGTATTCGAATGGTTTTTTAAATAAAAATATAACAGTATAAAATTGAAAGGCATGTAATATGTTTCGCAACACGCCGTCGCACGCGCATTTCAGACTAAATCAGTATTGTTAATTCAAAATGGCTGCACATTTTTAATTAACCAAAATATTGAGACAAATATACTTGCTTTATCGTTGTAACTATTCTAAATTCAGTCTAATCGCTTGCGATTAATTCTGGCTAAATTATTTCATTTTACTAATTATTGACATTAACTACATTGACATTAAAAGCGATATGATATAAAAAAAAAAGAAAAAGGCTAAGGTTAGCTAATAGAAGAGAAAACTTTAAACTTTGATAGTTTATCAAAGTACAAAATAATTAAATGTCTGTATTCGAAATCGGCTGGTAATAAAAACAACTAAAATTTTTGTCTTTGGGTGTAACTGTGTTCGCGCAGCTATTTTCGGAATTTGCAATGGGCGGGAGCAGCGAGGCAGATAGACAAACTGCCCAGCCTTTGAGCCCTTTGACTACGAAAATCCCGACTAAATAAAATTAAAAAGAGTAGTTATAAAAACCTTTTAATCTACGCGTTTAAAACCGGGACTAAATTAATATTTCGTTGCTCTCAGAGACTATTAGTTTTTCAATCAAGTTTTCATCGAATATTCGCTTTCCTCTGTGGTGCTTCGCAGTAATTGATATTGGGTGTACCTACTAAAATTCGTTACATTCGGGCACGTGAAATGAATAAAAAAATATGAAGTCTGGTCATTTTTAAACGACACCTTTGTCGTTTGCGTCGACAATTAGAGCAGGCTTGATTGGAGAAGTTACATTAGTTAGTTATACATACATCATTAACATCGGCATGGTTAATTATGCATGGTTAATTATGCAGATGCAATGCCCTCCTTCATAGCCGCCTCCTGATAGCCCCCATTAGTTCAACGGCTATAGACCTACCGTGCAGAACCCGATAGCCTCTTTGCTGATGTATCACTAGAACGAGAGGAAGCTAATAGATAGTATAGATGATTTAACTGAACTCTTTGTGAGTACAAGTGAAATCCTGATTCGACATTACTGTATTCATGAAGCTAGGATTTCACGATTTTCAACGGTACCGTAGAGCGTGAAGTAATTTCTGAATTCAAAGCAATAAAAGAAATAACTTAACCATAGTAGGATCGCTTAGTAGTATTTTTTTGTACGTCTACCTCTCACTCTATCTAAAGTCTAGACTTTTCTCGTGTAGATATCGAGCTAAAATTTACAACAAATACTCGGTTTTACAATTCCTTGATCAGAGAAGAAGTCAAATTTGGCAAGAAGTTAAGTAGTCTGAGAAATCTGTAGTTTCATCATTATCACCATTATGCGCATGTGTACCGCTCATTTTCGATCAGTTCTTCCTAATATTATTGTATTAGTTTTTATTTCGCTATAGTATAATTTTGTCAGGTTTCGTCTAATTTTCAATCTAATTTCTTCCAATTGAGCATAAGGGATAAGGGTTGGTAAAATTACAGTTTCCTCTAAAGCTTTAAAAATGTGATAAAGCCAGCATGAATACGGCAACAATTTTTATATTATATGTATTATATATTTGGTGACTACCTACGCCCATAACACACACCACCAGAATGTTACAAGCCTCACAAAACGTTGCGTTTTCATCATAGGCAACACTTCACGTGGGTATTACGTCAGCAACAAGTGCCTACCTCGCTGGTCTTGTCGGACCAATTCGGCTTCAAGGCAGCTATTACGCTATGCATTAATAATGGAGGCACAAATGTTTTTATTTCAATTTCCTTTTAGACAAGACATTGCATGCTTGCTAATTCTTAAAAAAAACAAAGATAAGATGCCCTTATCTTTGTCTATAGGAGTTTTAAAAATATGTGTAATAATGCCAAAGTACGACAGATAATGTACAATTTTATTATTCATCATAACGAGTTATGACGTGGTGTACGATTCTTCGCAACCGATGTATTTGTAGGCTTAGAAATTCCCAATTAGTCATAAGTCTGATTTTATACACTATTTATAGTGCCAATATTTTTAGGAGGTTTAGTGAGGGTTTATGAATATAGTACAAGAGACTCCTGAACTCTTTGTTTGTATGATTTTGATAAAAAATAGTGGATACTAAACATCAAGCATAAATCATCACACACATCTTAATGACAGTAACTTTAATTTTTTACTTTAATTTCATACCTTCCATTCTGTCAGCCATCTTTTATTTAAACGTTGCTCTGTGTTAAGGTCGTTTATTTAGTTACAATATATTATATCTTACAATAATTGATACACTAACCAGTAAATTGCTTTCATTTAGAAACACTACACAAGATAGTAATTATTGATTTCAATCAATAAGTACATTCATCGTATCTACCCAGCTATGTAATAATATGTTGCGCGTCTCTTTTACCGCTGTGATAAAAATATTTCGTTATTTTAGTATTGAAGTGCAGATTTAGCAAATAGACGCGCGCAATAATAGATTCATAAGAAAGTTTCTTTCATAAAATAATTGAGACGAAATATACATTTCTTTTACCAAGTTTATTTCGAATTAAATCAATCAGCTGCGTTCGTTTATATTGTACTAGGTCAAATTTCGACCAGTAAGCAAAAAATATTGAGCTCATGGTCTATTACTATTGTTTTGTTTACATACATTTTGATTTGGATGACAAAAAAAATATCATTATTTTCAGAGCGTGGTCACCAAGCTGAGCGTGCAGGTCTTCAGGAATGCAGCCCTGAAGTTTTGCAAACTCTTTTAACCAGCCTCGCGCACGAGAACTTTCGGCTGGCACCAGTCACAAAAGATTTATTTTTAAAGCGACTACGAGTCGATTTCCCCAGGGAAGTCGTACCCATAGTACTCGCGCCACTTTTGTACCCTGACGATACGCAAACACCTCTCGAGGAAATGACAACATCAGACGATATGTCGGCCGCCATGATGGATAACTCACTAGCAGATATAATCCGCGACATCGGATATACTTTCACATCATCAGTGGAAGACTGCAAGAACAACATGCTGAATTTCGGAGCCAGAGAGCCCACAGCAATCGATGTTGCTAGGATTATATCAATGATGGTAAGGTATCATGCCTCATTGCCAGAAGGTCCACAAGTACAAAATCCCGGTAATTTTTGGATGAATCACGAACTCAAGAAAGAACCTATTATTACTCATGTTCACACAGAATCGTGGAATGCCGAAGTTTTTGTTCAGACTCTGAAGGATCTAGCATCGAATTTAAATTGGAAAGAGGTTATTCTACAACTCGACCATCCAGAGTTTATAGTGCCCGATAGACAGGGCTTAAGTTTACTCTTTTCCATTTTACGGCACGGTCTTCAGAGTGCTGGATATCCGACAAACATCTTTCCCGTGGAATATTTATGTCGACGGTGGACAAACTTGGATGGACAGATGAGTTTGATCTCAAACATTCTCAAGCATCCTGACATTTTTAGTTTTGCGGATCATCCATTCCATCCCGTATCTATTGATCTGCTGAAATCGCCACCAGAATCCGATAACAAGGAAGTGGCGACGTGGCGTTGCTTGTATCTGGTGGAACTTCTAATCTATGCTTCAGAGCGTGGTTATTACATGCAAATACACGAGCTACTGAAGTTTCCATTGCAACATTGTCCGGACGTACTCTTGCTAGCTTTACTACAAATAAATCCGCCTATAACAGTTTTTAGACAAGAACTATTGACAACTCTAATACCGATATTTCTGGGTAACCACCCCAACTCGGGCATAATACTGCAACACGCGTGGCACACACAAAATCCTAATATAAAACCGATCATAATGCACGCTATGGCAGATTGGTACATTCGAGGGGAGTGCGACCAATCCAAACTGTCCAGGATATTAGACGTTGCGCAAGATTTGAAAGCGCTATCTTTACTATTAAATGTCCAGTCTTTTCCGTTCGTTATAGACTTGGCTTGTTTAGCTTCTCGGCGAGAATACCTCAAACTTGACAAGTGGCTTACGGACAAAATAAGAGATCACGGAGAGACTTTCGTATCGGCTATGGTGAAATTCTTACAGCGACGTTGCCCACCGGTCCTCGGCAAAGTACCCGAAGAACCATTACCAAAAGCCGCACAATTACCACCAGAAACAGTCGGCACTATGCTAACATGCTTACAGCTTTGCATACCTAATGTACAGCAAGAGTTACAGGAGGCTATCTACAACGTTATAGCCACAAGCCAAACTATGATTATAAATAAGACGAGACAGACCGTTGCTGGCATTGCGCGTCCGCACACCAGGGTACTAGAAACGCCATTCAACCCAGCCGCTCTCGGGGGACAACTATTTACCCCGCATGTCGATACTTGCATCACATCTTT
Organism: Calycopis cecrops; assembly: GCA_001625245.1. Lineage (NCBI taxonomy): Eukaryota > Metazoa > Arthropoda > Insecta > Lepidoptera > Lycaenidae > Calycopis > Calycopis cecrops. Next base: position 14,859 of record LUGF01026018.1, read on the forward strand.
GACGCCCAATGTCGCCAACCTGACCCTAGGAGCTCCAGCTAATACGGCTTTTGCTATGACAGGGACACTTGGACCTTTGGTGACGGCTCCAGGGTCGCCATCGAGGCTAATGGGTGCTGGCCCCAACAGCCCGTTTATGATGCCAATGCCACACAATGCTAACGTTGCCACAATGGGCGCTCTAGCACGTATGCCTCCAGCGCCTACCATGGACAACAAACCACGCTTGCCAGATCCCATGCATTTCCCAGAGATGATGCACAATGTGTCGAAGGAGATTGAAGATGAGGCTAATGGCTATTTCCAAAGAATTTATAATCACCCACCGCATCCTACCCTGTCAATAGACGAAGTACTCGATATGCTGAAGAAGTTTCAAGATTCGCCTAACAAAAGAGAGCGAGAAGTATTCACGTGCATGCTACGTAATTTGTTTGAAGAATATAAATTCTTCCCTCAGTATCCAGATAAAGAACTACATACCACCGCTCAGTTATTTGGAGGTATCATAGAAAAAGGACTCGTTCCAAGCTACGTCTCTCTAGGACTGGCTTTGAGATTTGTTTTGGACGCCTTGAGAAAACCAGAGGGCTCCAAAATGTACTACTTTGGTATAGCGGCATTGGACAGGTTCAAGTCGCGTCTAAAGGACTATCACAAGTATTGCGAGCACGTGAGAGCGATACCACATTTCAGCGAGTTTCCGCCGCATTTGATAGAATACATAGAATACGGACTACAGAGTCAGGAGCCTCCAACTAAGCCCCAGGGGGCAGTACTTCCGGCGAGTTTAGCGGCAATATTGAGCCAGAATGCGATTGTAACAGTTTCTGCTCCGTACAGGTAAGAAATACTTTCACAGTGCTGTTTACAAAACTTATCCGCTTATCTGTATTTTTTACACCCTTATGGTGCAACTATTATTATGTCTATCAATATTTTAGTCAATTTATTGTTTTTTTTGTGATGATGTTAGACTAATTCATTATTATTATTATTGACAGTATTTAATTGATTATGTAATATTTTCAGGGCGGTTGTTTGCGCTCCTAGTGCTATATCCGTCATAGCCAAAGTTGGAAACCCAGCAGGTGGCATAGGAAGTAGGCCGTCCATAGCCAATGCTACCAATATCGATACGCTCTTGACTGCTACAGACCGGGAGGAGAAAATCAATGCACCACCAGAGGCTATACAAGACAAATCAGCTTTTATATTCAACAACCTAAGTCAGCTGAACCTTCAACCCAAATGTGAGGAACTAAAGGAGATCATCACAGAGGAATATTTCCCATGGCTATCACAATATCTAGTTATGAAAAGGGCTTCTATAGAGCTCAATTTCCATGCCCTATACTCAAACTTCTTAGACGTTCTTAAAATTCGTGAAGTCAACAAAATGGTCACGAAAGAAACATACCGCAACATAAAAGTACTGCTGCGATCAGATAAAGGGATCGCCAACTTCTCTGACCGGTCTTTACTTAAAAATCTTGGACATTGGCTAGGCATGCTCACATTGGCACGTAATAAGCCAATCCTTCATGTAGACATCGACCTCAAAGCACTTTTACTCGAAGCGTATCACAAAGGCCAACAGGAGCTACTATACGTGGTGCCCTTTGTTGCGAAGGTCTTGGAGAGCTGCGCCAAGAGCGTCGTATTCAAAGCACCAAATCCCTGGACAATGGGTTTGATGAACGCACTCGCCGAATTACATCAGGAACCCGATTTAAAATTAAATCTCAAGTTCGAGATAGAAGTACTTTGTAAAAACTTATCATTGGATATAACCGATTTGAAACCGTCAATATATCTCAAAGATCCAGAAAAGCTTAGATCAATAGAATTTCAACTGTCACAACCCAAACCAAATAAAGAGGCTACCAATGTACCAATACCAATCAACCAAGCTATAGTCCAGGCACCGCCTATGCAGCTAATGCCTCCGCAACCACCGATGATACCAACCGAGGAAATGGCGGTCGCCGCTCCTACGCCTACGAGCGGTCTCATGCCCAACCTCGCTCAAGACCCTAATCTTATCACCGTTGGCGTCGTTGGCCTTCCAGAGCCGCGATTCAACTACCTCGATGTAAACGTTTCATCGACATCTGCCTTCGGGCAAAAAATTTGTTTCAACCCACACATAATGCTATTCCAAACATATCCAAATCTGAAACAGTTCGTCAAACCAGCGATAGAACGATCGATCCAGGAATGGATACATCCAGTTGTGGATAGGTCCATAAAATACGCTTTAACGACATGCGAACAATTAATAAGGAAAGATTTTGCTTTCGACCCCGATGAAGTCAGAATGAGAACATGTGCCCATCATATGATGCGTAACTTGACAGCGGGAATGGCCATGATCACTTGTCGGGAACAAATAATAAGTACAATCAGCGCTAACCTAAAGGCAGCATTTGTCACTGCCTTGATACCCGCAACGCCTCAACAAGTAAGTTCCCTATGTTTTGTATATTAAACCACTAATTGAATTCATTAATTTCATTATTAGTATTTTACAAGTAAAAGTAGAAGTTGATAATGTCACTTTCAAATTTAACATTGAATAGTTTTTATCACTTAATTTGATCTCATTGTTAAATCGTTTGGATATTGTTTGATGATTTGAAGTAAATAAATACCCAGAGCTTTGATAGTAATTTATATATTAATCTGCTTTTGATCTATAATTAATCATTTGTAACAGATCATGTATTGGTAATTTATTTAAAATACACAGTAGATAGAATATGATTCTATGTAAGGTAGTTCGAGCAAAAGTTATAATTGGCAAGTATGTACGTTTGTTGTGTTAAAGTTGATCAAAATTTAATGGATTTACTTACATGTATCATATCACCCACACATAGAAGATTCTATCGCTACTTGTCTCTTAGTCCAGTTTGTAAAATATTATTATGTGTACGCCTTTCAAATAAGGAGTGTGCCAATGATTTTATTTTACAGGTACATCCCACTTCTGAGTTAGGGTTTTGGAACCTGTCGCAAAATTATTGGACAATTAAACGCCAACATGATGTAATCACTAATTGTTTTTAATTTGATTAACGTTTTCGATGTCTGTTTTTGTTTTGTCGATATTTTCGGATTAATTTTTGTGTAGATTCATCTGCCAGTTCCTATAGTTTCTAATAGTAATAGTAAAATATCACGTCTTGAAAAATAAATGTATAAATATAAATATTATATCATTAATTAAATAACAAATTTAAAATTACAATTAGAGAAGTATTTAAAAAATAAGTCAGTATTAAAGTTATGGTAAATATTTTTCTATGCGTGATAGTTTGACGATTTAAACGGAATGCATATGCTTAGAACATGGCAAAGGGAACTTCAGTCCGACCGGCATGAGTAAAGGCTATTTGACCGATTTCCGAATTGGATGATTACTCTGGTTTATATCGAGCCCACAGAGTACTGTTGAATGTAATATCTTCTATAATGCATTGAAAGTAGTTATCTACCTGTTGATTTTTCCGCCGAAAAAACGTACCCTTTGCATTGTGACGTCAAACCAGCATGTGAGGTAAACTTCAGCTTATGTAAAAGGCATATAAACCACAGATAATTTTACAGTATTCATCATTGTACATTTGACATAGTAAAATCCGGGTAAATACATCGTGTTTTGTAATGATATGTTCGGTACACCAATTTCTTACGTACGCCGTTGAGTTCGAAATATTTTTTGCACGCCGTCAAATAGCCTATCTGTATTTAGTTCAATGGGATCGGGATGTTAATTGTATACAGCTAAGCAAATGTTATTGATGTTTTTATTTAATAAACTGATATGTTTAACGTGAATCAACCTTGAAGGATATCATCGAGAGCGCAGCTGCTGTTCTCGCAACGGAAAATATGGAGCTCGCCTGCGCATTTATACAAAAGACCGCTGTGGAGAAGGCACTTCCCGAACTCGACAAGAGGCTAATGAACGATTACGAAATGCGAAAAATTGCTAGACAAGAAGGTCGTAGATACTATGACGCAATGGTACTTACATATCAAACCGAAAGGATTCCCGAACGCGTAAGGTTACGCGTAGGGGGTCCTAGCGATATACAAATTGCTGTTTACGAGGAATTTGCATGTAATATTCCCGGATTCATGCCTGTTCGTGATGCTGGTATGTTCATACCGAAACCCTCCGCTCAAGAGCCACAATTACCACAAATGACTTACAGCCAAGTCATGAATCCAACACAGGTATAAATAGATTTTCAGAAGTAATTATGTTTGATAATTACTATTCCAGGCCACACTAACAGTAGACATAAAATAGTGCAAATACATTGTTTTTTACTAACGTTTCATTAGGAAGTATAAATACCATCGCTTACGAACATTCATGCTGCATAAGGTCGCTTTATGAATAAAAATAATCTAACGTCTCTATGTGATGTTTAGTAGAATGTTACAATATACCATATAAAGGAGGTACGGTAAATAATGGAATTAACCAATTATTTTTATCGTTTCAGAATATTCAGCAGAATATTCTGGTAAAACTTCTGCTTTTTTTTGCAATTGCTAAACGGCTTATTTTGATTTAATAGCAATCTAGGCCTTATAATTAGTATTTGAAAATGTAATTCGTTACTGTCGGTAACTTGAAATAACAAAGTATCTGAAGAATTACGTTTTTAAATAAAGCTTATAAAATTTCTTCAGTTATACCCTCCTTTTATGTTTCTATATTACAAAGCATATTAACCAGTTGTATTCTTATCATATATATTTTAATTTATAATTCCCTTTAATATTACTGTCTATTATAATAATTTGCTGATATGCATCAAGTAATATGTAGGAATTAATGAATGATTTAAGATGATTTAACACTCGTTGCTGATTAAATAGCGAGTTGTGCTGTTGTTGAGAGTTTATGATGGTGAATGTAGTTATCGCTAAGTAGTTAGTGAAACAGTAATTACATATAATATATTATATTTATGTATATGATGGCGATGATTTTGCAGATAATGTTCATAAAAAAAACATCAATCATAAATATTTTTACTTAAAAAAAAATACTTAATTGTGTACTATTATGTTTGTTTCTTTGGAATCCTTTTTTGTTTAAATATCATTAATATATTTAGCGCTTGACTCTAAGGTATGAGAAATACCTTCGAGCTCAGGTGGAACAATCGTATATATAATTGCAATATTGTCACTATCCTTTTTATGCATACATATTCCATGTTTATACTAGATGAAATAGTTTCAATGTCGTATTTGCACTGACGCTTCAATTGCACCACCATTCATTGCAACCAGATTGTATGTTTCAATTGGAGTCAAATGTTTACAGGTATATGGCACAGATGAAATGGGTGCCCTTATAACAGCAGCCGAACTATTCTTAGCGAATACATTGTCTATTCCCGCATTCGCGGTACAGACCACAAATGTGCACACACTGCTCGAATGTCTCATTATAGCCCGGAGAACGAGAGACATTGTGTCTGGTCTAACACTATTGCAGAGGGTATGTACATTTTTATTACGACGAATTGTTAGAAATCATCTTGATCCTATCCAACTAATGTTACAACTGTGAAAGAGATTTATCTTTGGCAATTCACACAAAAACAATTGAACGGATTTTTATGAATTTTTTTTTTTAAATTAATTAATTTATTTATTTTTTTATTTATTTATTTGACACAGATGTAGATTCAAAAGTGGAATCATGCCATACTTATATCCTAAAAAATGATTTGTCTTGGGGCGACGCGTATGTTTGGATTTTCGTTTTCCTTTATCCACCTGAGGTCGTCCCTTGCTGGACATAAGTAATCAACCCCCGTAGAGCCTTTAATTAACGGTCGTCATCAACTTATATAACCAAATCTGATAATTTACGATTCTTCGCACATTGTTTAGAATATGAAGATTCATATTATTTCTTTAGATTAACACGTCCAATTACATTTTTCTGGAATATTAATGGTCCTTTATCGAACATCATATAAGGCAAACGAGCAGTCGAAGCCATTTTCGTGACTAACGACGCCCATAGACATCCGCATAGAGGCTATACAGATGCGCTGCCCACCTTTCCCTCCCACCTCCATGGGCTGCGTAGTAGAATAAGGAAAAATTAAACTAATCATGATGTTACTGTTTTAGGCTGTGGAAGGCCTGCTAGACGGCCACATGGTACAACCGGGCACCAACAATGAGCATATGGAGATGATGACGAGGTACAGGGACATACATCTGCGTGTCCTGAAACTGTTGGAGGACGCGAGGGTCTACGGCCATGTGTGGACCACAAAACAGATCACCAACGTAGTCATCGAGTGCCGAGACGAACTGAAGTACAACTGGGAAGGAGTTGACTGTCTCATTAGGAATCATCTAATTAATTTGCCACAGGTTAGTCTATTTCTTAAACTCAAAGTTAGTTCCGAAGCCTTTGTGAGGCGTATAGTAAGAATAAGAATAAAATACACCTATCGCTATCCATCAGTATCCCGGTTCAGAGAATCAAAGGATCAATCGACATCAAAGAATGTCCATAAAATCAAAAAATTCTCTCAAGTGTGTTCCGCCACCAAAAAAGTTTGAGAACCACTCTGAAGGCTAATCTCGTCTTAAGCTATCACTGTTCATCAAATATCTCAATACATTTCATGAGTGATTTCTTAAGTTTACCGGACTGCACAAATGCAAATGCAATAAGCGGTGTAACCGTGCGAGTTACGGAAATCAAGGCTTTATCCCATGAAAAAAATGTTGCTTCACGTCCGGTCAAAAGTAAATATGTAAACTCATCATAGATGTTGCCATTAGTATAATGAATCATCATCATATTCAACCATTATCCCTTCAGTCTTGGACCAGTCCAGCCAATATTGCCAATATTACCAATATTGCCAATATTACCAATGTTGCCAATATTACCAATATTGCCAATATTACTAATGTTGCCAATATTACCAATAATGCCAATATTACCAATGTTGCCAATATTACCAATGTTGCCAATATTACCAATATTAAAAATTTCAGTACGACCTGGCATTGGCGCACCTTATGGACGGAGGCAACAACTACGTGGCAGTCGCATTTGCAATGCAGCTATTACAGCTGTATCTAGTAGACGATAGAACTAACACGTACGCCACAGAGTCTGACCTCTACCACACCACCGAGACCCTGATCCGCATGACCACGCACGGACGCCAGCCGCCGCCTGAGGGCCTGGCCACTCTTATTGAGACGATAAGGATCAATCAGGATCCCAGCACGTATCTCGGGGAGAGATCCCCGCTGGGACCCACGGCGCACATACACAACGGCATCCTGCAAGTGCGCGTGAGTGTCATTTAAAATACAATACACACAAACACACACACACATCTTCACGGCAGTTCCCATACAGCAAGGATCTTTAACCTTTGTGAATTCAGGGGTGGCACACTCTGATATTGGTTTAACGGGCCGCAACCTAAGAAAAACCTTCCATTATAAACTAAAAGTAGTTAAAAAGCAATGTTCATTAAAGTTTTTTATTATAAAATTTTACAAATTAGTAATTATTTTAATTAAATTCACTCAATAAGACACTTTACGCCTTTTTTATGTGACTAAATTATGACAGACTGACTGACGGAGGTCGACTTCTCATCTGGTCAATGATAGACTAATACTTCCATTTTAGAACATTACTGGATCATCTTTAGATGTATAATGTGCCTTAGAATAAGGAGTAATTGTGTAATATAAAACAACAGTAACACAGTAACATTGTAATTGTCCTAAATAAATGACATTCTATTCTAATATAATTTGTGCCGCAGGTACGCGATTATGACGACCCACCCGGCCTTCAGGAGAAGATAGATACTCTGTTCAGAGAGTGGCGCGCCATACTGCTCGGTCCGCTCACGGAAATCGAGGTCGGCCAAAACTTCAACATGTATGTTCACCGGATGAACATCAATGGCATGCTTAAATCGGACGACATGGTTGGACGCTTCTTCCGCATTGCCACACAGATGTGCATAGAGAATGTGTACCAGCAACTAAACGAGGACAGGGTTAATCCACCAGCGGTGCCGGCTAAACGCGAAAAGTATTACACCATGTGCGACTCCTTCATAAAACTGGTGTCGCTACTGATCAAGAATACCTCGGACGCGGGCAATCCAACGCCCAAGTTGAATTTGCTCAATAAGGTACATAATTGTCTATCGATAGCCAACCTGAAAATGTAACGAAAGTTTGCCTGATAAATCTTTAAAAAATCCATAGTCCTTCCAAGATTTGTAAGATTCCCAAGATTCTAGCAGCGGTGCAAGCGATAGGATCCCATAATTGACGTCTCCAGGACATCTAAAAATAAAATTGCGTCCTAAGGGACCTTAAAATCCTTCCCAAATGTAATTGCCTTATGATTTATGACTGTAGCATACGCTCAAGTTGTATTTGCTCAATAAGATATGTTGGCCAACCTGAAAACAAAAAATGATAATGTGACCAATTTTTTTAATAAGTTTACCAGATAAATCGTAAAAAATCTGTAGTCCTTTTTCCAAAATAGAAACAATGGTGCAAGGTATGGGATTCCATAATTGTAAATTTGATCTTATACAGACCTCTCCGGTACAGCTAAAAATTAAATTGTGTCTCTTAAACATTGCAAATCCAAAAGTAAATGGTGATTGATGAAAAAGGTAGATAATATTTATTAACTTAAAATTGATTGCAGATGCTTGGAGTTATTGCCGGTTGCTTGCTCCAAGATCACGAGGACCATGGCTCCAACTTCCAACAGCTGCCCTACCATCGGCTGCTTCTCATACTGTTCTTAGACATGAACATGGCGGAACCAGTTCTGGAATCTATGAATTATCAGGTATGGCAATCTTTGTAGATTTTTGTCGGTTTTAAACCAACAGGCAATAAGTTAACAATTCTTACAGATAAAATAGATTCGAGAACTCTCGGCACATAATAGTGCTGCATGGCTCCCGAATACAGTGTGTCCATAATGTTGCCTCTAATGAATTGCCTCAAGGGGAGAACGATAATTGATTTTTTATATCATCATCATCATCATCGAAATAAGCACTGGACAAGAGAGGGACAGAGGGCGCGGTCACAAGCTAGTATCTAGCAGCTCGACCAAGTCAACAGTCAACCCGGCGGGAAGCCGTTCAATACGATATTCTTATTTAATTTTCAGGTTCTAACTGCTTTTTGTCACACGCTGCGTATCATCCGGCCGAGTATGGCTCCAGGATTCTGCTACGCTTGGCTAGAGTTAGTAGCCCATAGGGCGTTCATCAACAGAGTACTTGCGGTTACACCTCAGCAAAAGGTATTATAATATTTGTATTATTGCTAACTTGAAGTATTATTATTTTTTGGTACATAAGGTTAATACTTTCAAAAATTTCATATGTATTTAATATATAACTTAACAAAATGATTTGAATTCTATTGATCAGAAATACCATACAAGCCATTATAATGCTTCTAGCCTAAAAGATAGTCATATAGGAACATATTTCTATTATCTTCTAATCATGTTTTTAACATTTCTTTTAATACGAACATTCAGCAAATAAATAGCTTTTCTATGAAGACAGTTGTTTAATCCAAAAGTAACTAAGTATCTTGTAGCCGATTCTAATACATTATGAATTACAATCAGCTATATAAATAAACATATTATTTTCTTATATACTAATAAACATATTAATTGTGACTGTTTAATTGTAATTGTAAATGTTTTAATTGTATTTGTAAATGTTTTAATTGTATGTGTATCTGTAAATGTAACTAACACTAGTTCTCTCTTAGCTCTTAATGTTACTAACCAAAGATACGGATCCTTGCTATCCGAAATAAATTGATTTTATTTTTATTTATTTGTTATTAATTAAATTAAATTTTCAGGGCTGGGGAATGTACTCAACGCTCCTAATAGATCTCTTCAAGTTCCTTGATCCGTTCCTACGCAATACTGAACTAGCGTCGCCTGTTATGATGCTGTATAAGGGCACACTGAAAGTATTGCTCGTACTCCTACACGATTTCCCAGAGTTCCTATGTGACTATCACTATGGTTTCTGCGACGAGATCCCACCGAACTGCATACAAATGAGGAATTTGATTCTCTCTGCCTTCCCGAGGAACATGAGACTGCCCGATCCATTCACACCGAACCTAAAGGTCGATCTGCTAGCTGAGATCACTTTGCCACCCCGTGCGATTATCAACTACGCCACAATAATACCAGCGTCGCAATTCAAGAAGGATTTGGATGCATATATAAAGGCAAGGTCGCCGGTAACATTCCTGTCGGAGCTACGAAGCAACATGCAGGTATTGTTACTTGTTACTTGTTTGTTGTTGCCCGGGCCGGAAACGGCTCTGGCAACAACGAACAAGTAACGCAACGTAATCAACTCGACGCTGTTGCGCCTGTTTTGCGTGTGGGTGGGCCTTTACGTCTTTCTTCACACGTCATTCCCAGTTCAGCTCCTTCAGGAAAGCCAGCAGTTTCTTGCCATCGTGGTATGGTGTGTGGTATCCTAGTATCTTTCCATAGTTTTAGTGTCCTGAATCTCGTCGCTGCTATTGCCGCTTCCAGCTGTATGACGAGATGTAGAGGCGGCAGTCCCAGCATTATCTCTATGGCAGCTGGTTATATTGGTGTTGTTCACATGCATCCGGTGATGGCCAGACATGCCAGTCTCCGGAAGCGTTGTAGTTTATCACTTACCATAATCAAGTTTGTCCGTTGCCACCAGACCACTGTACCATCGCTTATTATTGGTCAGATTACTGCTGTGTATAGCCAAAGAGTTACCTTAGGTGATAGGCCCCAGGTTTTGCCTATCATTCTTTCCCATTGCCAGAATGTAAGGCAGGCTTTGTTAATTTTCGTTTCTAAGTGTGGACTCCAGTTTAGTTTACTGTCAAGGATGAAGAGTGTTGTATTTCCTGGTTTTGGGTGTGTATAATTGTGTAGTACTCCTTTATTAGTAAACATTACTAGTTCGGTTTTGGCGGGGGCTTAGAGTTAGACCGAAATCTCTACACCAACATGCAGGTATTGATAAATTAACTATTAAGAAACCATGACCGGACATCGGCTAGTATATCTGCATGGAGCCTATGGAATATTAACCTATAAAATCTAGCATATGGTAGGATCTAAGATAATAGAAAATTAGACTACTGTGTAGCCAAAGGACATACTACTTTAGTACTAGTATTATATAGTACAGTACAGAGTAGAGTATACATGTTATAAATTATTAATAAATTAATCTTACAACGAAACCGAAAAATTTATCAAAAGTATAATAGTCTGTGGAAGTAAAGTATTTTTGTATTTTAAAAAACCTATAAAATCATATAAAATGATAATAATATTTGATCTGTGTACCTTTTTGTATTATTTGTGGCTATTAAAGAAATAAGATAAAATATTTGATGAAGATTGATAATATATTGGTTCCAATAGTTAATTGATCACCTAGCATCTAATAATCCAAATGTAGTTTTAACTCCAAAAGTTATATTTGACTGAAAGTGACATCTGTTTTGTAGTGTACAGTTTGTGATTAAGTCTTGTCGCATAATCCTTAGAGAATATTTGTTAATAAGCAATGTTGAGTTTCATGATGTTATTTAATTTCTGTGATTGATGGATGATGGTGACACGATTGATGTAAAACTGTACATATATGAAACATTGCCATGCTCAGTGCTCACAGTTGGAGTGTGTGTATTCTCGGTTGCTGTTTATAAACATGGAGTCTGCTGAATACTCGGCTTTATCAAAAGATTTAATCTCCAGGTGGTGAATGATCCCGGGAGGCGGTACAACAGCCAACTGATGAATGCGGTCGTGTTGTACGTGGGCACCCAGGCGATAGCCCATATCAGAACGAAGGGACAGACGCCCAATATGACCACAATCGCGCACTCGTCTCATATGGACATCTTCCAAAATTTCACCGTTGACTTTGATTATGAAGGGCGGTAAGTAATTGTGTGCTGTGAGGTAGTAATTGTCTTAAAACTAATTATTGTTTTGAAGCGAAAATTGATCTTCGATTGGGCAAAAGTCAGTCAAACAGTCGACGCTTTCAACTACCTATTCCCATAGACACCTCATAAATGCATGTTTTTTTTCTACTCCCCGTCAGTCAAATCTAATGATGCGTCAGAAATCCGCAGGAAACGCGACAGCCTAGCTATCATTACGACGGTATCATGTAAGCTAGAGGTAACTCACCGGTCGTGGCGGCTCAATCGGGCTGCAATTCATTGTATTATTTCTTACTATTATAGCCTAAATAGACACCTAACTAAACTACATATTAGGCATAGGAGGCAATTGATCATTTACTTTCCAAAATCACCAACAATATTAAAAGTATAGTAGTAGTAGTACAGTAAATGGGCTATTTTCCAAGTTTTCAAAAACCACTCCAGACTGTTTATTCATTGATCAAGGAACTTGTACAATTTTTTGCTCATAATTCTGATAAGTATTTATCTTACATTTTCAAATTAAAGATTCATCATTTATGACCACCCACGAGAACGCTTCTTTAAGCAAAGTGGCGTCTTGGGACGTATTAGCTTTGTAGCTTTCCGAAAATTACTGCCAGTACTTACTATTTAGAAATTTTTGTTGTTCTTGTCAGTTGACAAATCCATAAGATGAGCAAGAAATTCGACAAGAGGCTAGTACTATGAATGAATGATTCAATTAAGTATACTTTATTGTGCATATTACAGAATACAGAAAATAAGTTACATTTTAAAGTAATTAACTGGTACTATCAGTAGATTTCGGAATCTATGATTTGTTAGCTCATGCACGTGTTACGTTATCGTCAATTTCACGTCGTTTCGTGTCACGTGAATAAAAATAAATATTTTTAAAAATTGATTTTAATATAAAATATTGATTATTTACAAATTATTTCACTACATAATGTTTTTAATACTATAAAATAGCCCATTATAAATCTATACATATATTAAAATTGTAAGAAAGTCAAAACTGTTAGTTCATTGAATATATTTTTAAAAGAATACTTGGGGCGTGACCTACAATCGATATCGAGGCTAAAAATATAGTTTTTAGAGTTTTTGTCTGTTGGCATGTCCAGGATAAACTTAAAAATGATTGGACATGGATTTACTTCAAATTTTGCATGAATATTACTAATAGGTCGGGTCAAAATACAGACTACAATAATATCTCGATATTTCCACGGGATCGAAACTTTTGCGGGTGAAACCGCGGGGCGCCGCTAGTGTATAATAAAACTGATAGATAACATAATAAAATATTCCTTTCAGATACCTCTTCTTGAACGCAATAGCGAACCAACTGCGCTATCCAAACAGTCACACTCACTACTTCAGCTGCTGTCTTCTATACTTGTTCGCTGAGGCAAACTCGGAGGCTGTGCAGGAACAGATAACGAGGATGCTGCTTGAACGGCTAATCGTCAACCGGCCCCATCCATGGGGTCTACTGATCACATTCATCGAGCTCATCAAAAATCCAATTTACAAATTTTGGTCTCATGAATTTGTCCACTGTGCACCAGAAATTGAAAAGTATGTAAAGTATTTAAATTAATAGATATATTAGTGACGAGGAGGAAATTTTACCGAGGTGGTAAGAGGTTTGAAAATCTCTTTTTATCCACAATGGACTTGGAAACTACTTGGCCGATTTTGTTATATATTACCACTGTGTAGTCAGTTCGGAATTAAAATATAAAATGGTTTTTTAAGAGTTTCAGACGATAATGGCCACCCGTACCTAGTGTGACATAATATTATCATTTATTAAAGTGAATCTCTCTATTGGTCCTCGGAAGGAGGAGGAAGGAGGGCAACGCATCTGTATAACCGCTATGCAGATGTCAATGGGCGTCGGTACGGTCATGAAAATGGCTCCGGAATGCTCGTTTGTCCCCTTATACTGTAAAGAAATAATGTATGTTCTTAATCTTGAAGTTACACATCATAACATAAGTGACGTATGTTTAAAATAAACTATGTATGAGGGGTTCTAGATAGGGAATACAAGAGAGAAACAGTAATTGATATTCTTAACTTGTGGTGTCTTCTAAAGAATTTTAATCACCACCCAAACAATTTAACCATCACTATCGACATTTTCAATTAGTTAACAGTAATTGCAAATGAATTTTATCATGTAGATAGTAAATTGTTTTTGTCAAACTCCAACTGTAACTGTAGTGTAGTACCCCGAAGTTACGCGGTAGGTGGGACCAAGCTGGTAACCGCGTAAGTCGCGATATAAATATATTTACAAAATAATATAAACTTTTCAATTATTGGTATCGAATGTTTTTATGGTAAACTTGGATTATTAATTAATAGCTATTTAGACGAAGCAAGCTTTAAATAATTAACTATTATGCCGTTTGACGAGTTAAAACTGATAAAAACCGCGTAACTCCAGATACGCGTAAATCGGGGTAGTGTAAATCCCTGACTTACCGTACGTTATGTATACAGGTTTTTGGTCACTAGCCAAATTTTCAGATTTGGTTCAAAATCGATAATACATTCGATTTATGAAATAAAACAAATAAGAAAAATAATATTAAAAATATTTTTGTCCCGTACGAAAATAAATACCGTGTGGGTAACATAAAAGAACGTTGCCGCCGTGCGCTGCGTGCGGCTAGATACGAAACACAATCAGCTGTTGAGGTCAACATTCTCTTCGGGTGCTAATGCGCGTAGGTATATTTACGGACCGTATCAAATGGATGTTTATGTAACAAAATATTACAAATAAGACGATAAAATTAAAACACACCCTTGAATTGATGTTTATTTCCTTATTTTTAAAAATGGCCGGTGACCAAAAACTAACCCCCCTAACTGTACTATGTTTTAATTATGGCGAATTGGTTTATCTACAGGTTGTTCGCGTCCGTGGCTCGCTCGTGCATCGCTGACAAGCCTGGTGGGGGAGGGGGAGAGAGAGAGATGGTTGAGTAGCGTCGAGCCCAATGGGAGTCTCTCCGGCAACAGCAGATGTTCAATAGCTTTGTCGCGAAAGGTATGCTGACAATTACCTGTGCTGTCGCGTTTCGGTGTGTAAATAGCCGGTGGCCCATGGAGGTGGGAGGATAATGATGTCGTAAGATCTTGGTGCAAGTGATATGGGCCTTTCCGCTGGTTTCTTTAAATTAACTTGAAGCCCCAAGTGTGTGCTACTGAATTCAAGTAATTTTTACTTGATACTTTTGAGTTTTCAATTATAGCAAGGGCCTGTGTGCGCCTGTTTTTTATACGACGTATAATATTCATGTTTATTTTTTGTGTCAGGCTTCCAAGACGCGTCGCAGAGTAGTGCGTCGCAACAGCCGCAGCCGCAGCCATCGACGTCCAAGCAGAATCTGCCGCCGCCGCAACCTCCCAAGCAAGCGCCCCTGCAGTGGAACAAGTTGTTCAAGAAGTAAATTTGTGGCCAATAAACATTTATGATGGCTTTGCATACAGACTCATACAATAAAACAATAAAACGGTTAAATTACACAAGTTTATAGTGTGACATAACAAAGTGATTTTCAATTTACATCAACAATGAACTTACAGTGAATGCGGTGTTTAAATTTACGTCTACAATAGTATTACATACGTCTATAAACATCTACTGCACAAAATTGTTTATATTTTGTGATACAATTTTGTATTTCCTTTGTAAACAAGTATATTATGCTGTATACACATCACATGTTACATTTGAATATAACTTTTTGAGAATGTACATATAATATGCATGAGTTATTAACCATATATATACTATAGATAGTCTGTATTCCATTTAAATCAATGTCAGAAATTAAAAAAATTTGACTGTTTTATACGAACTGAAAATCTTTATAGGGCATTTCATAACATTGTAACTGTTGTATATATTTCTATTAGAGAACACATAATGTATTGACAAATTTTGAATCCAAATAATATATTCTAGGTTCTGTGGGGCATGGTTTACGATAGCTGTCTGGTTGGTAACATAAGTGTACGTGACGTTGAAGTGGGAAGGATAAATCGAGACCAGCAATGAACATATGGCTATCTTGAGTCTACGTCATATTTCGTTAATTTACGCCAAACGACCTCATCCTTACAGTCATTGGCATAAAAATTCACTAAAACGACGAGTCAGACTGCAACATTAGTCATTTGGCGTAAAGAAACTAAAATGGCACGTAATAAAGTTAGACGAATATTCATTGCTGGTATCAAGATATCGCATCCTTAGCTAAAGGTCTATTCACACTAGTCACATGGTTGGAGTCTCTTTGTACGTTCGCATTTGTTATGCTGCATTTTAATAAAGAATGATAACGTACAAAGCGGTTCCTGTTAAATGTTAAGTACGAGGCCGCTCAATGTACATGTATTGATACAATTATAACATGAAATAAATGTCAGTGTTTCAATCTGCATGCTCAAATCTCCAGTACGGGGACAAATTATTCACGGTTTTGTTTACGATCTATGAATTGTATCCGGATGAATTGTGCAGGTGTGGAGCAATTATAAATAAAATATTTAATGCTAGGTGTCTATATTTAACATAAAGTTTGAAGTAATTGTAGTACGTAATTAAGTATTTGGATGCGGTGTGTCTTTACCGACAATAAAGTCACTTTAATTGTTATTTCTCATCACATTAGCATCAAATGCTGTAAGCAATGAGCTTAGTCGTAAGCGTTTCATTGGAAAGAAATTCATGACGCTTATTTTTCGTCGTCAAATACGTATGTATGCAATGATATTGAAATGACCTCAAATTTATGTTTTGTCTTTGCAATTCGTTTGGAATTATGAATAGAGGACCCA
This sequence comes from Calycopis cecrops, assembly GCA_001625245.1. Taxonomy (NCBI): domain Eukaryota; kingdom Metazoa; phylum Arthropoda; class Insecta; order Lepidoptera; family Lycaenidae; genus Calycopis; species Calycopis cecrops. The sequence goes on from LUGF01026018.1 coordinate 31,791, forward strand.
AGTAATTTCATACCAAGTGTTAATAACGATGGATTGTACATGTGAGGCAGAAAGAACGCTACAAAACAACGTGCGCAATAATACTCGAATAATATTATGTATACATATTGTAAGGTACGCCGTACGATGTCAGAGTAACGACGCATCGCCTTTGTAAAGTTTCTAGATATTAATTTAAGTTTCGGAGTAAGTCTTAACGTTTAGGCTAGGAAGTTAACATAAGCCAGGTACTCCCAAGTTTTTTTGAAACAATTCATTCTGTGTTGTAATAAATATTTTTTTCATCAAATATGGTATTACTTGTGTACTTACGCCTAATGCTTAATGTTGTGTGGTAATTATATGTCACGTCGTAGTTGATTCATTATTTTCCTCACATACCCACCATAATATAGTATCCACTAAGGGACGCTTTCACAGGTTCCAGTTAAGTCCCGTTTAACCTATCGGGAATTTACTTGAAAATAAATTACTTTTTTTCAAGTTTGAGATATAGTTAATAAATCAAAACATTTTTGTGATAGAATTAAGGACACTTTATTATTGATCTGTGAAACCAGCCCTTGCAGTTGCTATCATTTGTACCAGTTTATTGGTACCGCTGATTCAGTTCATGTCTAATCACCAGTAATCACTGCCAATTCATTTCATTGAAGGTTTGAAATTCTTATTATAGGCTTCTGCTTTTTTTTACTTTTAGTGTAAAAAACATTTGTGTGTGAAAATCACAAGTAGTACAAGGTGAACTTCAGAAACTTTAGTAGAGGTGAAATGTGATAACGCAGGCTGACTACGCTCTGTAGTGTCCTATTTCTAAACATCGTGTTTCAAATTAAGGATTCCAAAGAAATTTTACGTAATAAAAAATCGCACAGCAAGTATGCATTCTTCTGAAATTTGTGAGGCCAAAATGCTGAGACTGCTGCTGCCTGCTCCTTATGTGCTAAGATTACTTATCTTGGAGAACTATGATTTTTCGCCTAAGACAGAATTATTTATATTGCAAGGTACCTAAAGTCTAAAACAGATAAAAACTTGATATATCATGCTTTTACTCTTCGACTCGTGATCTTTTTCTATTACTTTCACATTAGTTGCTTTTTTCACAAACAAAACATGATTCAAGCAGGTAAGAATTTTGGCTTAGGTACTGGGAAAGTCATCGTGGCTTTGGGGATTTAAGAGGAAGCAATGTATATTTTTATAGTATACAGAGGCAAACTTGCAGCCGAAGCTTTTCGAGAACCGACGCCTATACCATCTATACGTTCACATAATTGTTACATCTATTTCCCGCCGTTCCTTTTTCCTAAGCACATTAAACTTGTATAGAATACGTCACGTGTCGCCACAGCTGTCGCTTGTGGTTAATGTGGACGAGGAGCTGATATAAGGGGAGTGTTCTAAGGAGTGTGAGACTGCGCACATCATTGTGGTATCTGCTGCCCACAGTCGGTATTTCCGAACCGATAGGACCTGGGGCTCTTCAAGAAAAGAGCATACAAGACCGGCAACGCGCCTGCAAAGCGGCGGTAGTAATCTATCACCTGCTTGTTTCACGGAACACTGAGTCAACTGGATTCTATCTGCTGTTGCCATCTGCGGTCGGGTTCGAATTCATGACTGCAACGACAGGTCGTGACGGCATGAAGCGACTACACGTCCGCCGCTGCGTCGTGTCGTCCGCTTCCAACTTGTACCTTAAACCTACCTTTACGCCAAAGCTGGCAAAGAAAACTCATAATCTGAACCCTTCTTTAATTAATTATTAATAATATTATTAATTCTTTATAAATATATAAATACATTGTAAAAAGTAATAATGGAGGAGCAAATACCACTATGCAATGAATGCAAGCGAAAACTAGAAAACTGGCCTTACGCAATGTTCTTCCTATTTATTTATTAGCGTAGGGGACAAACGAGCAGGCGGTGCCATTTTATACATCCGCATAGAGGTTATACAACGCATTGCCCTTATTTCCTCCTCCCCCTTCCGTGGGATACCAGGTACCTACTTAAATATCGCACGGAACTCGACAGCGCAGCTGTTACTTTATTGGGCACCTCCTCTAGTAGGCACGGTAGTGCCGCAACCCGCATGCAGCATAGAGTGGATACGTATTTATTTATTTATTTATTTGAATCTTTATTTGAAAAACACACTGAGACCGACAAGTTAGGTTAAGATAAACACAAGAATAACAATAACAAAAAGAGAAGAGTGAGAAAAAAAAAAAAGTACATAACAAAATACAATTGGCAACAGTGTGTTTCACAAAATGGTGGGACCTCAGCTATAGCCAGAACCTAATCATAGTCCGTGAGCCAGTGACAGATTTTCACGACCAAGTTCCTCTCAGTCGATAATTCGTAAAATGCTTCAGAAAGTTGCATTATGAAGCGTTGTAAACGTCAGCTGCGGCTCCGAGGGTGGGTTGAGCAGGGGTAGCCGCCCACGAACGTAATAAAAAAAAATATTTTCAATCATTTATTCCCGATCAAAAAATTGATCAAATTAAAGTTAAACTAATACTGTGAAGAAATAAAATTGTCAGCTAATTATAATGTGGTGGATTATACGTCAGCTGGTCACATAAATATGAAAAAAATATATACGTGTTCAGTGATTTCCTCCCAAAAGAAAATTTATCAGATGATAGTTTGTGTATTGTTTTTAATAAATAAATAAGTCAGCTGGCTATATGTAGGTGGAATGTTTGTCAGTCAAAATCTGTCACTGGCTCACGGACTATCAGTCCTGACACTGATTTTCAGGGCCACCTTCATATTTTTTTTTATCCTGGCAGAAGCGACGTGATTTAAAAAACGATGAAACAAAAACATAATAATAATTCAGTTGAATTTTAAATATAGATACATCCTTTCCAAAACATATGATTTTATAAATAAACCTAACGTAGGGTGTGGCACTAACTCCCCCACTCCCTTAACGCACCACCTAGTAAGGACTGTACTGTATATTGTAACCATTTTGAACAATGTTCTAAAATTCCTAGACTCATTCATTTAGGTCCCATAATAGTACATATAAAGTAGTATGTGCTAAGCGTTGACGATGAACAATAATGGCGGCGTCCACGCGAACATACTAATATAGTTTGTTCAGACTGTTTTAGTTTAAACCGCAAGAATTACAACGGCAACGCATGTGAAGCTTTCGAATGTCTATGAAATGTGGATGCATAGCATTGAGTTATCGGAATAATGTGTACTTTAGCCTATATTATAAAAAGTGATAGCTGTGCTGTCGCGTTTCGTGCGGTGTGTAAGTAGCCGGTGGTTTATGGAGTTGGGAGGAGAAAGGATCCGCATAGAGGCTATACAGATGTGCAGCCCGCACATCTGTATAGCCTCTATGCGGATGTCTGTGGGTGTCGAAAGTCATGAAAATGGCTCCGACTATTCGTTTGCCCCTATACCATAAAAAAAATTTGTTATTTTTGGTATAGTATAAGAGGGCAAAGGAGGAGTTTGGACTTAGATAGCTTACGATTCTTGTTTTGCTATGACATTACTACCTATATATAGTAAAAAAAAAGGAAAAAACGTTTAAACGTAGCATTAGAACTCGTCTTGAAGTTCTTTACATTTATGTAGAACAGATGGCGTGTTTTCATCTCTATGCGGTTAGATTTCCTCGATATTTTTATTTATTGATTATCCCCATATCCTTCATATAGCGCTTTTGTTGTGTGAGGTTGTATATTTTGAAGTATTTTAGCATATTATCTTTCATAATTTTGTGTTAAAATTTTACTTCTAGCACCCTCCAGTGACAGTTAGTTATATTACTGACAGTGGAAGTTCCAACAGTAACTCACAGATGGCGTTGTTTGGTACACTAGCTCACAGATGGCGTTGAAGTTCAAATACAAAATAAAATTGTGAAGGATGTTTTCAAAATAATAGTGTTATAGGGCTTTTTGTTTATTATTTGTTTTGACTAACCTTTTTTGTTTGTTTTTGTGTATCCTTTTAACGTGATCTTTATGAATCTGGATTGTTCTTGTTTTATATGTTAGATTCAAACTTCTTGGTTTTACTTAAATATAAAATTTTCGAACACAAACCACAAAACAAACCCAGTGGTTCTTACTTTTTGCTATTTATATTCACATTCATATATATATATATATTCACTCTACTATTTGCTTTTTATTGCAAAATATCTATTGGTTGATAAATTTTTTGAAACTGGCAACTTTTCAGAGCCGTGCAGTTTATTAATCGAGATCGAATATATGCGGTAGATCGACGTTTTGTATATCATTGGAAGTAGCTTAAACAGTAGGTGGTTTTTTTTTATTTTTTGGTATTGTTTTTTATTGTAACATAACAAACAGTCGGTTTAGCAGAGACACTTAATTTCTTTCTTCTTTTCAGAGATACTTAATTTGCTCCATTGCAGACATACTGGGCAGGAGCAGCCGGAGAGCTGCCTCTCGCTAAAACGATACCCCCATAAATTTGGGTTCTATGTATTGTCACTTTTCGTACGGTTTGTGAGAGTCCGGTGACCCAGGAGCGTGAGTCTCTGTGAGGAGAGGAAAGATGCAGGGCAACACATCTGCTTAAAAATGGAGCCAGTACCTGATCATCAAGATGATTCGAGCGCTCGTTGTTTCCATATGCAATGAAACATCCTTCTGGTACTCTCACAAAATGAAAGATAAGGCCACCTCTTTTCTCTGTTTATTATTTCCACATTCCAACTGTAAACATTAAGGCAGTCATTATACTGCCATTTTATCGCTAATATCGACCTGTACGCAGTTCACTCCTTATCCAACATGTTAGCCTTATCGGAAGGAATATACATTTGTGGTGTGCATGTAGCCGGCCCATTGAGGGGGCACGCATCGTATAGCCTTTATGCGCATGTCTATGGGCGTCGGTAGTCATGAAAATGGCAACCCACTGCTTGTTTGCCTCTTTATACACTAAAAGATTACCAGGTAACCTACTGCTATAAATATCTTAATATAATAAGGATAAGGGAGAGGGACAGAGGGTTGAAATCAAACCACATTTCTCTATTTTTATATATTCATTCAGACAACGGTACACTGTGACAATAACGAACTTAAGAATTACTGAATGTAATCGATATACATACTACATAATAATTTATGTGATGAACTGTCACTAAACGATATTGATTCTGTTACTTGGTTACTGTCAACTACATGTGTTTTAGATAACGGATATTTATTACGAAATACACCAATTACTATATTGTACTTGATATTAGATACACGACGAATATACTGTCCGAATAACGTTATTCAAATCACAAGTGATTCGAACGTGAAATAATACCATACTTGATATAACAATAAAAAAATCTATAACATAATGCAACAAAACAGTTTCGGACAGCATTGAAACATAGCAGACAATGAAATTAATGAAACGTATGAAACAGAATAGCAGGAACACAAGTAGCTAGAAGTGAAATATCCTAACAACAATCATTGATAACATTTGTTACATTTATTATCATGACTTATAATTTAAAGCAAATAATACAACTAAATCTTGACAATAATTGTGTTACCTATACAATACCTTTTTATTACTCCTGCTATGATTTATATACAATGAAAAGAATACTGAATAATTATCTATATTAATCGGCGATAAAATACAGTTTTCACCTTTTTATATATAAAAAAAAACATTACTATATTGTTAATAAAAAATTTAATAGTAGATCGTAGATTTAAAAGAGCAAAAACTTACATAAATATGATGACTTAATATAAAGCATACAAAGATCTATACAATGGTTTAAATATGGTCTTACGATAAAAAAACCGTTACTTTGTACGAGAATGTTGCCATAGCACAGGAGTAATATTGGTATTGATATGCCATAAAAAATAATACAAGTTTAGGTCGTAAGCGAATACTTATATGCTCTATTAATACCCACTAGGAAAATCACTACTTAAAACTAAACAGTCGTGTGGTAAAATACTTGTTGATTTAAATAAAAAAAAGACTTTTTGGTTATTCCATAGGTAAGAAATTGAATAACTTTGAGCCCAGAGCGGCGGAAGTACTTTTTTAACTAAATAAATATATTTCAATAGCAATACCAGTAGATTGTGAAACACAATTGTTCTTCACTAAAATAATATTTAAAATATATTCGTATCACAAACAAATATTGAAAGTTGTCATGATGTCAGAAAGAGAAGCACGCCGCACGTGTAGTAATGATTCCGTAGGATATTTTTTTTAACTTAACGCGTAGGTACATAAAAAGGTACCAACCAAAACTGCCTCATAAGTCGTAGCTTCGATATAACTACAAGTAATTCACTTAACTATCACGAAAATAACATACATCACTTATACTTTAAGTAATCGAAAAATTTATATTTTTTTCATTTCAGTATAATAAATAAAGATTACCTACGACTACAAAATCCAAATGTGATAAAAGAACATTCTCAGTTCGAAGGAATGGCACATTGCATGTATGCACGTCAAAAGATGGATTCATATTCATAATTTATTTAAAACAAAATATATAGAATTAATTTTGACGCCGAATGTTCAGCTCACGCTTGCCTATCAGGGTAATACCACACCGGCCAAATATATAATATTATGTATATTTTTTTTCTATATAATAGTCATATGTATTTATTTTTATATAATAATTTTGAATTTTTTAATATTCTAGTTTAATTTTTATAGTTAAGCTTCTGTGCGGTAGAATGGCAGCAGACCACCCCAAGTGTGGACACTAGATTTTTTCCCGAAATGTGTTGTTCTTGTTACCTAAGTAATGAAATCTATTTTGTACCTGACTGCACTGTTTTCACCCATTTTTATTTTTTTGAACTGTGAAATAATTTCTGTAAAATCTGTACATCCCTGGAGTAGTCCTGAGAGTTCAGTACAGTTTTCGGGATGAACATTACACGACATAATTTATTAAAGAATTTATCAAAATCAATAAATTATTGTTTTTTTTACACCCCTTATGGATGGACAAAGAGATTATTTAAAAAATATTTGATGATCACATGAAGTCGTAAATTATGTTTTATATGGTGTCCTGAATGAGCAGAAATGACAGAAACTGTAAAAGGTTACTGGTTTTTTTTGGTTTGTTAGCTGTTTGCACATTATTTTGGTCTTTATAAAATAAGTGGACAGCTACGTTCATGTTATGGAAACAGTTCAATAGACACAATGGTTTTGACAATATGGGTACTCAATAATTAAATTGTATGTGGACAAAGTTGGGTAATCTAAGTTAGTGTCCAGTCCCGCAGTGGCCCGCTGCCAAAGTCCGCATTCAGCTTATCATCGCCGCACCTATTCCAACACTTACTGTGGTCAAAAATTTGGAAGGCACTTTCTACAATTTTTTCAAAAATTTTAATTTATTTTTTTTTGAACACATTAGCCTAAACTTACATATTAGAAAATATGCGTAGTAACATTTACCAAAATCTACGCAATTCACCCGAAACGTATAGGCCGCATATATAATTTTTTTTATTTAATTTTCACCTAGATTAACTTTATTTCCAAAAGGATAGCCAAAAGTTTCAACACTAGATCTGAATCAAATGTAATTTCTTTTATAATTTGGTCTTTATTATACACTAGTTTCCAAACTTGAACCGAATCAGATAATCCAAATTCCAAACAATAGTGAGATATCAAGGCCACTTGAAGACTTAATTTATATATCCTCTCTCAGCGATGAGATCCGCGCGGGCGGAGCGCTAGGGCTCCACAGCGATCACGTGAGTTAACGCCTACTTCGCGCAAATCAACGCCAACGTTCGTCCGCCAACAATGTCTAAATGGTATACCCTTCGCGGCAAGAAAGTCCGTTCACTAAGAAATTTATCCCGCCGAAATATCTAGAAACAAAATAACTGCTCAAGGTGTTCATAAAACAAATTTGTACATATACACCTTAATTCGTGCCAACAGATCGGGAAAAGTTGTATGCCCGTCTTGTGTACGGAGACACCTGCCATAGGGTTGGCGCGAGCAACGCTACGAATTACACAGCTAATCTAAGTAAATTGAAATATATACTAGCTACATAATAGTATAGCTGATGCTCCAACGATACACATCCAAGTTGCCGTGGGTAGGCACGGCAACTTTAGTGCTTCTAAACCTAATGGGCAAGCCGATGTCTATCCTCAATCAACCGGTAAACACTAATCAAATTGACACCCAATTACATATATTCCCGTATAGGAGTAAAACACTGTTTAATTATATTATATAATAGAGATGACATATTTTTTTTTACATTTTTATACGTTTGAATTCTAATGTCTCGATACACATAATAAGTAGACATCTATTAAATATAACAGAGTATGACTACGACATTAACTGTGTTTTGTTATCTATGACACAGACAAAGCAAGTCCGTAGAGGACTGACGTCACCGAGGACGCAACAGTCAGCGACATATATTAAGTGCCGAGAGTTCGGCCGAGCACTGAACATCTAATTTAGTCTAACATTTGGAACATTCACTACTCGCTAAAGATACATCTATAATACATTTGGCGATCACTAATGCTACTGTATGCGATGTGATCTGCTGCACGTACTGTGAACGATGAGGCGGGCTCCGGAAGCCACAAGCAACACTCACTATGCTATAGAGAAATTGACATCGACCTGACACTTAAAAGAAACGAACATTACATCTATATCATAATTTAAGATTACATCTAGGGTTAATTCATAATCATTGATTGATTTTCTTTTATTTTTTGCTGAGATATATGAATAGGTATACCAAACAGTCTTATGAACCCGGCCAAATGTTTTTAAATTTTGATATCCCTACGCTCACAGATGGGTCTAATTTTTTGATTGAAGCTTAGCATAACTAATAATATTTAGTATAGGTAATACTACTTGGGAGCGAGGAGCGAGTTGAGGCCTCGCCGCTCGCCCTGTCTTCCCTCTAGTTTAACAAAATATACTTAAAGTATGTCACTGGAACACATACACAAATGATAATGTATACAAAAAATAATAATAACTAAAAATATTTTTTTTCATAGTATATAATACGAAATTCGTAACTAAACAACAAGCAATTTATTGCACAGCAAGTCCACTTTAAATAATTAATTAAATATGATAAAGTAATGCCGACACGGTTTAATCGATGAAATACTCATGAAAGTGGGCGAGGGGGCGCTAGTGTCGGAGGGACACTAGCGCCACTCGCTCGCGCGCACATCTCCCCGCCTACGTGGCGGTAGGCAGCCCTAACGCTCGGCTTAGAAGTAGCCAACCGAGTTGCGGTTAGGGACGAAATACGGATAAGCGGGCAGCGGCGGGGGAACGCCGACCGGCGAGTGGGCCGGCACCGCGCCCGCGGCCTCGCTTCAGATGTTCTCGGCGCGTGCCTCCGCAGGCGGCGGCTCGATCTTCACCGGCACCGGCGACGACAGATCCTTGCCGTTCTTAGCGAGCGCGACCGGTGTCTTCGGCGGTCCCATGTCGGTGATGTCAGAAACGATCTCGCGTTCTCCGTAGCGG
>LUGF01026018.1:41380-62282 GCA_001625245.1 Calycopis cecrops
CATGCCACAGCGTATGTGTTTTGCACGTTCATGCCATCCTGAAACACGCAGACGCCAACATCGTTAGCCGTCAAATGAAATCTAACGTCTTAATTAATTCGCTTTACAAAACAAATCATTTGCTTTCAATTATCCTAGTTAATGGCAGAGTAATGAGGTGATATATAGATTTGAAAAAAAAACGACGCCGAGCAGAGAAAATCGCAACAATTTCGCTAGCGCACACAACAGATAAACAGATAGAGAATGCGCGTGGCGGGAGGCAATACTGACCGTGATAGGAGGATAGACGGGTAGAACCTCCTCCTTGATGTGGTGAGTGGTGTGCGGGGTGTGGGAGTCGCGGAACACGACTGCTCGGATGACCCCGCGGATGTGCTCGTCCGGCCAGACCCCGAGCAGGATGCGTTGCGGGCGCCCGCGACCTTTGGGTCTCAAATCTGCAATTGCACATAACAGTAAAGCGTGAACAGGCAGCGCACTATTTTAAGTCATTTCTACCGTCACGTTGATTTATAAGAGTTACCAACAGAAAAAAAAACTAAATAATTCTAATAATTCAACGTAACTATGTTCTATATAAATATTTCCATATTATCGTACTATAAATATTTTCAATATAAGTAGTCAATTTTTAAATGGCTGGACAGGGAAATGGAGTTTGACAATTTAGGGATATTCTAATGTACTTATAAGTATATTACACGGTAATAACTACTTTTATATAAGAAAAGTAAGAGAATATGGAAATGGGGATAAATATTTGGATTCCATTACATACTTATTATGGATAAAACAAAATCTTAACTAATATGTATTTTTTTACATAATATAATTATATAATCTTATAATAGGTAAATAATATTATGATGAATCAATGTAAAAATCGCATTGCAAATTATGATAGTAACAATAAAAATTTCGCTACAATACATTTATGTATTAGGTTTCGCAATCGCTATGCACTAGGTTTCTGAAAACATTATCAAAGAAGTATTAGAAGTTATCAAATTTAAAAAAAAAAACAATTTGAAAGTTTGTGTGACTCTTTTACCTATACAATACTGTACGGATTCGGGTGAAATTTAGCACAGATTTGGAATAACATAAAATATTTTTTATCTCGAAATACAAGAAAACCACGTGGCACAGCGAATAGTAAATAGTGGCATTAAAATATGACATCACTAAATGAGCTTTTCTATAGCAAATGAAAATTGTATTTGGCACGTATTCACTAGAACTTTCCATTAAATAATAGGAGCGTACTAATTTCTGAAGTTGTAGTCTAAAAGCAAATAAATGGTTAATGATTTCGAGAATGTACTAAAGGGTACCCGAACAGTCGTGTGTGGAAATCATGAGCTACAAAATACACTCCATATGTCTCTGCGGTCGAATCAGTACCATTGCATTATCAACTTGATGTAGGTAATTAATTAACAGGGACTTTCAATAAGGATGGTAATGTTTTAGAGTTGATGTGACCTTATTTTATTTCTCAAACAAAAATCCATACAATTGCTGTATAACCTACTTCAAAGGACTATGTTTTTTAAATTTTATCGCAGTAGGACAGCACTCAAAATATTTTTTATCGTTAACTCAAAAATTTTGCCTTTTATATCCTTTAGGAGCCAAAAATCAGAGGCCAATTATAATTGTGGGTTTTTTTTGTAAAAATTGTATAAGCTAGTTGACAGATGTCAAAGAACTTATTTTTTTGGAAAAAAAAAATTTTTAATAGGTCATAGTCCAGAAACTACTGAATATGGAAAACTTGTTAGTATTGAGTGGAGGCATGTGTATAATGCATTTGTGCATTGGTCATGAAAATTATAAAATTTTATGTATCAATGTGGACTATGGACGTTGTCGTTAGTGCAAGGTTTGATATTATATCAAGAGTAATAGTGCGTAAAAAGTCTTAAGTGCACTTGCTATACCTTCTTTTATTGGGATGACTATCCTACTCTACCTAAAAAGAATTCACGGCAAGACAATAGCGTATCAGAGTTGAAAACTTAGGCATGTTAGACGTCATATCTTTGATGGTACTTATATTCCCCTAAATCAACTAAGTAAACCTAACTGTTTTATAAAGTAGAAACTCAGAGAGGCAATCTCGTTTATTGATGAGAAAAACGTTGCACCAGATACGGCAACCAAACAAATCAAACAAAAAAAAAAGGTCCCACAGGTGGGGGTGGTCGAGGCATGACAAATACGTCAACTCTATCCTTGAAAAATATTATTGGGATAGAAAGTCTATCCTCATAATGATGTATTAAGTTTACGCGAATACAACAACTTAAACGGATAATTACGAGTATTTAACAAGCCCGACGTTTCAGAAGCCTTACAACCATGGTCACGGGTGGACTGTATGTCCCTGACCAGTCTGAAAAAATAAACCGTGATAAAAAAGATAAACCGTGATAAAAAAATAAACCGAGATAAATCGCGTTAAAGTTGTTTTATAGTAATATGTATAGCATAGGTAAGGTATTTTATGAGAAAGAGTTCTCATGAAATACCATAAGTAATAAAAATTACTTATATAAGTGAGTAATTTTATATGAACTGTTATCCTTTCGACATCGACTGACGTTTATTTCCGTTTCTTAATAGGATCTGAGTAGATTTTATATTATTATTTAAACTTTAGTACTTATATGATTTAAAGGGTATCCGAATTTTAAGTAATAGGAATAATCTAATGGTCTGTTAATTTTACTCGGTAAAGGAATCGAAAATGGCTACGATTACGTCATCTACATACAATTTTCATTTGCCTCGTAAAAAAGTGTATTAGAGTCCACATACCTGCTCCTCCATCGGCACTCGGACCCAGCATGTTGTGGACCCGGTTGGCGTAGAGCACAAACGTCGGGTACGGGATGTCGTATTTCCTTGCAGCCTGCGACAGCGACAGGCCTTCCTTCAGCACGGAGAAGATGGCTTCGGCCATGGTCTCAGGCCGCCAGGACTTCAGCGGACCGCGCTCGCGGAAACGCAGATTGTGCACGAGGCTTTGGTTCGTGTTCCAGCACTTCTGCCACATCGACTGCAGCTGGTACTGGTAGCTATCTGCTGGAAATGAAAAGGTTCATGTTAGTGATATCATTGCAAGAGTTGGGTTTTATACATCCTATCACTTGCATACGTGTATATCACGTGGAACGAAACGAAATTATAAAAATTAGAAAGAAAAAAGAAGACTTAGGTTTGGTATTCTTACGTTAAGTGGTCGAAATAATCATTGCAAGTTTTACAAGTATACAACAAGTGAGGTTTGTATGCCCCTGCAGTTTAAAACTATAGTAAAGAGTTATGAATAAGAATTACGGTTCTATGTTTCTATTAAATAATGTTTCTTGTGTTATTAAACACGATTTATGTCAATGGTGATGGTATATTATGGTACGAGACATATTCAGAAAATTATAACTCGTGCAATGTGTATAAAAAGAGACAGATTCCTTCAATGTGCTAATGATATCAATAAATATTACTTATGTACCAATAAAGCACTTAATTGTGTAATAAACAATACACACACCTTAGCATTTTTATTGCTTACAAATAAAGGTGTGGTTATACTTTACATTCTCTCATTAATTCTGCGATGTCCTTAATGTGTTTCGACGCCAATAAATTGAAAAGAAAAAAGTACATATTCACATTTAGCTGTCACCGTATATAAGGCAACAGTTATTTTTAGCACCAAATATGCTATTAGAATTGACTGTCCCTAGGAAAGGCATCGAAGGTGTGAATATAAAATATTACAAGCATTATTCAGCCTTTTATATCCTTTACAATATTCATTTTGTTGGCATTGACAAATTCTTTTGTAAAATATTTTCTTCAAGCCTTTAGCAAACATATTAAAATACACAATAACAATATAAGCTTTTAGGTACCTACGCTAGTCTGATTACAGACCATAAAAATGATTAAAAAAACACCAAGCATTACATACCGAAATCCTTTAGAACCTGTGAAATAATATTGGATGTAATTAAAATAAAACTACATAAATTATAATCGAAGTCTTTAATTGAAATGCGTAAATCAGAAGAGCAATTGGTTGTATGAATATTTTACGATTATAACATAACTATAATCATAATTAATAATAATCATGCAATTAGCTAAGAAAACATAGACTTTCAAATTAGATTTACAAAATCGTCTTCCAGAAGAAAAATGTTTTACTCTATTTTAAACATAATGTTCCCTAAAGTATATCAAAATCTCATTGCCACATTTGTTTGTTCGTTGAGTTTGAGGACGCTAATGTAAGTGGTTTAAAAGAAGCCTGCTATGTATGTCCGTCTGATTTATTTAGTTATACTTTATCTTTTATACCATAGGTATAACTTACACTCGCGCCAACACACTTCAAAATTTCAAATGGAGCAACTAAATTCTAAATAGTCTATGCCATCTGGCTTGGATACAAAGCAGTACAAATTAACAACGTAGCAAAATGAACAATTGTTACCCTGCGCTTGTTACCTCTGCTATGAAGCTAGATATCCAAGTTCCTATAGTACCTCTAGCAATCTCTATGACAATTTAAATCATAGCAAGTCAAGGGTCCTTGAATATATTTTTCCACAGACCCCGCTAGCCGAATCCGTACAAAGTATAAACCGAGTCAATATAAAGTTTCTGCCGCGTTCGTATTTAAACTTCCAACACCACGAACAAGAAATTTACGGAACGTCTTGTTTTCTATTTACAAATAATTACAGTAACATTATGAAACAATTAAAAATATTTGAGCAGTTTATATCTTACATTAAATTCAAATATGACGGAATATGGTATTAAGGGGGACGGATTCTTTGTACAATATCAGTCTTAGTTACAATCATTTGACTATATTCATTTTCTAGACATCATTTTCATAGTCAGTGATTTCTAGGCATTTCATAGTGTTTGTATCATCATTTCTTAACAGCCAGTGTTTGTTGTAGATCGTTAAGGGTTTCCATAATAATGTTGCAAACATTAAAGAAGAAATTATCAACGATCACAATCAGACCTGGATCTCTACACCATTTTAACATGTTTGCAACGTATAAGTAAGAAATTAACACAGACCTTTGTCATATTTATTAAGGCCTCAAAATCTGACCCATACAAAATTGTGAAATTATTATTACAATTTAATGTTCTAAATACTAATTTTACATACTACGTAATTCACATCATGCACAGACTCTAAGAGTCAAATAATAACTCGTTCCGAAAGCTCCATTCTAAACACTAAACTTAACAATATAATTATTGAAACAGTAACAAAGTTGAAAACGGCGTAAATATTTAATAGCATCAAATACTCGGCCACGGAATCTCTTTCACGTAATTATATGTATAAACTCTAACTGACCCGAAACAGAAACATGCGTTGTTAAACATAAATGCCGTACTTTCCGTATAATAAAGTGAAATATTCATAAACCACATGCTAATTAAATGGATACCAACAGTGGGCCATCCTACAAATATTTATCAAAATGTACAATGTAATTTACTCATTTTCGGTATAGATAAATATGCGGCTAGTGGTTTTAGTGCATTTTCTATATACATTAAATACCTGTGTCAATTTGTCTGTAAAAGTCCGCATAGGCCATGTGGGCTGAGAGGATTATATTTTAATACCCCGGTTTCATTCACCAGCACAAATACCCAATGGAATTCTTTTTTTTAATTTGAGTAACAATAGGTGATTTCGGATTGTCTGTGTGTATGTCTGTGCCCAATTTGATCCAAATCTGACAAACGAATAATTAACATGACAACATACAAAGGACATTGGCGCAATGGCGAATAATTTTTGTGTTCACTATTTTTTTTGGCGTATACGGATTACAAAAATATTAAAACATTCTATATTCTATTCTTTATTTGATTTGTTTTAGCAACTGGGATAGTACGAACGCTTTTACGATATTTTAGTTTAAAGTGTTAAAGTGACGTTAATCAAGCAGTCAATCTACTTAAAAACATTAGGATTTTTTAACCATAATAAATGATAAATAGCTAGAACCGACGTAGACTGCGTGTGCGTAGCTAGAAGGTGCAATGACAATATAAAAAGATGAAGCTATATGGTCAAAAAACTTGAAGTCAATTGTGTAAATGTTCCTGTATTTCAGGGTGCTATTTCAGCATTATGATACATTTTGTATTAAGGAACCAAATCAAAAGATGTAACAAAACTCGCATTTTTCTATTTTCGTAAAGGGACTTTTATGTATGTACAAACTATAACTGTGCTGTAACATTCAGAGGGGATGCATATCTTCACCCCACCAGAAGAAGAGCGGTGTTTCAGATCTGCCCTCACCGGATCATCAATGAATATTATTAAAGTTATCTATCTTTTATCTACATTATTTACCTCGAAGTGTTGCACGTTGTATGAATTATATAATTACATTTATTTTTAAATGTTATCTTAATAGAATATCTATATAATTGAAGGTAATTTCATTCTTTATTGTAATAGCCGTTATTACGGTTTTTACAATTCAGCTCTCGTCTAACGTGCTGAGTTTCCTTTGTTTTCATTCAATTCGTTTGTATTTAACGATCTTTTTGTTTTTTATAAATTATGTATAATTTTGTTACAATTTTCTTTACATTTTTCGTTGTCGTTTTCAATATAAAAAGTTAATATATGTACGATGATAATTGGTAATGTATTTAGGAACTTTTCTTAGTTTTTAATTATAATTTAATCTTGATTTGATGGTATTAATTCTGCCTACAATTTTACAATAAAGTAACCAGTAACCTGTATCGGTATTCCTATAATTATTACAACACAATAATTAAAACTTGAGATGCTCGAAACTCAAAAATTACTGAAGGGAATGTAAGTTAATAAAGATTATAATTATTATCCATCTACTTATTGTTGACATGCCAATTTTTCTCTTCTTTCTTATTTTTTGAAGTGGAGCGAACAAGCAGGTGTAAATTGCCTAGAATGGTTCAATGAGCATAGTATTTATGAAGCAGCTAGACATTTTAATTGTATATAATATTGATATGCATGACACCACATCATAAACGTGTTGAAATATGGTACCTACTTAATATTTTCTTGATAAATTTTTAATATCAAGTAACCTTTTCCGTTTGAAATATAGCACTTTAATATACCGCTAGTTGCGTAGTTGATACGTTTTCATCATATGCCTTAGTAATTATTAATAATTCATCGAGACATGACAAAATAATTGTGAGAATAAATTACAATAGGTAGACTAGAGTTTTTTAATTATATGATGTTTAGACTTGCCACAATTCAACACAATTCAACTTCCACATTCTTTTGATTTTTGATTAAAGTATTCCTCAATGTATGGCATTCAAATAACTACCTACACGTTGAATAAGAAATTAAAAGTAAATCTTAATAAGAGCCTACTGCTGTCCCAAAGGTTTTGCGGATGTTTTAGACGACGGTATTCATCTACCGCTCGTTGGGACCTTAAATTATAAAATTCTTTTATGAAAGTTAACTTTAAAAAAAAAAATTAAAAACTTTCACAACCAAAAAGCATGTAACATCTAACCTTGTCTTAACTTAGTCTGAGTTTGGTAATTACTACTTTAAATATGACATTTCTTATTCCTCATTCAATTTAAGTAATGTACGATATAATGTAAATATGAATTGTTAAATAAAATAATACATTAATAATAATTAACAGCAAATTCCTTGCGTGGTTCAGTGCTATTATACTTAACTATTAACGGGGAAAATAATTATTGAAAAAGTTGCTCCCGTATCGGATAGAACCGGCGCACGAAGCTATATAGAAATAAACGTTTGTATCGATAATTAATTACATGTGTAATATGGCGGTGTATTTGTGGTCCCGACCTTTTCCCTTCTTATTCGCATTTCATAGTCCGAGGCCCACCACAGCCTATTCAGCGCCGTTCGTAGAATTATAAATATAGATACCAGGTGGATACATATGTCCCACACCTAGCAACATTGCAAACCCTTGTAATTATATCCCCTAACCGATATCCGTCCTTATCCCCCTGCAGTAGGGTTTATACTTGTGTGATGGTAAAATTCTTGAATTACTGCGCGCTAGAAGATAGAGACGTTGATATTATAAAGGGCTCTTATTCGTTTTTTTTTTAAATTATTCTAATGTTGTAACGGACACATACTTCCCAGTAAATTCCTTTCAGGGCAAAAACTTAATGCTTTATCATAAATAGTTGATTATTGAGCAACTTAAGGAAAACTTAGTGTCCATTAAGTTCATTAATTTACCTTCCTAATAATATGAGATAACGCGAAAATTTTTATATTTTTTTTATTAAATTTAACGAATGCAGTAGTGGTCTTAAGGTGTCTTTCTTTATTTGAGTAGGTTCAGGTGTAAAATATCTTTTTTTATTAGCATAAAAGGGGTGAACGAGCGTACGGGCACCACGTAATGTGTGCCATTTAATTATTACGCAGATATATTGACCGCTTTATTGTTTATAATAAATCGTAAGTTTCTGGTGGCAGAAGGTTTCCTCCCTGTTGCTTCACGGTCGTTACATCTAATCGTTTTCATCTGCAATGCAGCAAGGCACTACCTCTTGCTAAACGTAATACTAAAAAAAAGCTAAATGAAAAGTCTAATAAGAGATTCCGTGGCCGTAATATATTAATAATTAATTATACTAACGAAATATTAGTAATATTTAAGAGATACAGTATCAACTGCTTTAAATGCCTTACGAAAGATCAAGTGTTACTTATGTATTATAATTAATAATCCTATTAATCCGCTATAGAGGAATGTAATGTTTATACAATTTAACTATGTACTAGCTATATACTACGTATACAGTACTTTGCTATTTATAGCTAATAGTTTATACATATGTACCACGTTATAATTAACTTATTGATAAGATTGATGTTAGATAATAGTATAACTTTGTCAAACAATACAGGAAACCCCAAAAGTATTTGGTGGTATATGGAGCGTTTTGAATCCAAAATGTCTAATAATATCTTTCTCTCTCTAGGTAATATTCAATTGAATAATATTGTCAGCAAGGTGAGAAATTTGGAAATAAAATATGTCTATGCAGCAACTCAAATGTACTTTTTAAATCGTAAAAAATCCTCAAAGTTCAATATTAATAATAAGTATATGAGTTTATTTATTAATTATGATGTTAATTCTGTAATTTATTTCGGATTTCTTTACAGACTTTATGTTTTATAAATAACTTTTATTCTTACATATACATTTATAAGCGAATACGACTAGTGTAAATAAATTTAATGAATTACAAAGAAAAAAGGCTTAAATTACGATTATTTGTTTAATAAAAATAAGATAGCGATCCGCTTAAAATTCATTAATATAAAATAATTAAAAGAAGTAGTGTTTTTTTTACAATTCTGGCTTGCATAACGGCTTTTAATCGAAATTAAAATTCGCAAATTAAATTTAATTATAAAATGGAACGGTGAAAAAATGTGATACTGAGATGCGTGATACATATTATTACTCGTATTATGAGTAATTTTAGTGGATTTAAATGAAATTAATTAATTAATTAATTTACTAATTTACCCCACACTTGTGGGGTCTTATGTATTCTTTGTATATTAGAATATTGAAACAATCCAAAGAATATTTTGTATAACTAATTAATCATTCCTATTTAATAGAATCCATTAAGAATCGAGCGTTGAAATCAAACTTCTTCACAAAAACTATTAATTAATGACTATAATTTCCATGACATACACTTTCAGATATTTAACAAAACTTATTGATTAGTAGGTACATATTTATTGAAAACTATAATGAAAGTAATGGATAATGAATATTAATAATAGTTCAAATTTAAGTACATACGCTCTTTTATATTGAAGAAAAACATCGACAACATCGTAAAATAAATGAAACAATAAAAAATGTAACAACTGAATTTTTTATATGACTACGTGAAGACTGCTCAAGAAATAACTGAAAGCTACGCCCTATGATTATGTCGTACGATGCATTTACAACTACATAATAAATGGAGAACTTAAATATATATTATACATTGTGTCAACGTAACACTATTAAGTAATATAAGTCATTTAATATTGAAGTTAACTACTAGCCGGGTTGGTCCTTCGATCAATTTTCTAAGTATTTATTGTTCAATTTGGCATCCTTAAGCACTATAAACATAGAGATTATTATAGAAAGGCTGTGTCCGAAGAAATTGAAGTAAAATATTATATTAGATGAGTTTAGAAACTAGCCTGTGCTCAATGATTTGCCTATCTTTTAGCAAGTAGTGTATTGTTTTTGTTTTTGTCTTGTTTTTAATAACTTTCTGTTTGGGAATATGTCTTTAAAATGATCTTTACGATTCGTCATCTGTGTTATGTTCCGCTTTCACTTTAGAGTTTTTGCTTTTTGACGTCGATTCGTAATACAACGATACGATCGAATGTTTTTTACAAAATGCCCACCACCAGCGGAAACCAGTTAGACCTATGAACGCGAAGCTTGGATCTCTACCTCGTCGTATTTTCTCCACAAACGCTAACACTTC
Source organism: Calycopis cecrops (assembly GCA_001625245.1). Classification (NCBI taxonomy): domain Eukaryota; kingdom Metazoa; phylum Arthropoda; class Insecta; order Lepidoptera; family Lycaenidae; genus Calycopis; species Calycopis cecrops. Next base: position 51,995 of record LUGF01026018.1, read on the forward strand.
GGCTAACGATTTCTTTGTACGTCTGTTATAAGGCGAGACGCTTGTTTCGCAACAGAAGTCCAATACTATTCTCTCTTCGTTGGCTTGTAAGCCAGTGTCATCTAACACAGCCATACGTTTAGACTTTCCTAATATGTTATCGTACAAAGTCCCTTTCGGTATCCTATAATGAGTGGCAGCTTGAGTGAACCGCATCCTCTGAGTGACGACCGCTTGAATCGCTTCTTGGAGTTGACTTTGTGTCCAAGTCGGCGCTTTCAGCTTCAATGTATGACCGTGGAATTCTGAGCGACAAATAAAAGCAACGACTCTAAGTATATCTATATCTACAGTCCGTACTAATAATTAAAAGGTTGTAAAGATTTCATAACAATAAACTTTGCTAAAAAAAACAGACAAGCAATAAAGAAGTATACATACTCGTCGGCGAGAATCAAAATTATAAAAGGCATGTTATGAAAACAGTAAAGAATGTTGCGAATAGAGCCTCAATATTACCGAATGGAATTTTTCTCACGGCATGTTAGTAAGTACACTTATCCATTTTGCATCTCAACAACCACTAACATTATTTGTACGGACTATGATATGGGCATGCAACAATCTAATGCAACATTATATCACAAAGAACTATGAAGCAATGATTTATTCAATGTTCTCGCAACTGGCTTGAGGGTTTCACACAATTTCATATATTAAATTATATAGCCAGTGAACAGTCATGTAAATGATATATTACCTTTACGTTGTATGCTCGCTTATATATATTTAATATGTAAAACATAATGTGCACAAATACATTTAGTGCGATACATGTATACATGGAGGAAAATTCAACTGACCTGCGATAGATGATGTGGAGGCTCCCAGCCAGGCGTGAGAGTTTTCAATTAGTTTAGCCTGCGAACAAGAGAATTTGCATATTAATAACTAATGTCAAACGATTATTACCGGACGATTAAAAGTTGAGGTTGAGCGTCGATGTCAAGTATGACTTTTAATTACGGATACAGTGACAAAGTCTTTCGAACCCCCTTTTCTGGTAGTTCGATATTATGATGGACATTGTTTCAAAATGTTAGACAGAAAAATATAATGTGTATGAAATAGTATAATGTAACCATGGTCCGTGGGGATGGAAGGAGGAAGGAGGGCAACGCATCTGTATAACCTCTGTTCGTCGGTAGTCAGTAAAAGGGCTCTGACTGCGCGTTTATCCCCTTATAAAAAATAGTGGTGTAGCTGTAAAATACAATAGTATACAATAGTACGGGAAAATCGGAAAATTCGTCTGTATACGTCATTTTATAGTTGAAGGTAAATTATCTACAGTGCATATCTGAGACATATACGTATGATCTCTACATATTATTAAATAATGTGGAACAGCAACTATCGCGTTCAGAGTCGGAAACCTCCGAGTTCTGCGGATACAAAATATGAATTATAAAAACGTCCATCCGTCTCTCGGCGTCAACAACAAATGCAATAAGTTTTGCGGGGAAAATGTAAAATGCGTAAACCTTAACGGCAGCATTTTGAAACGTTTGCATGTCATCGTGCATGTCACAGTCATATGCGATAGCGGGATCTTGCGGTCGCCATTGTAAATATTAATTTAATTTCCTTTTACGGCATAAAGCACATGAAGCTGACGCTTCATGTGCTGATTTCTCGATATTTCTTGGCAAATTTTCGTCCACTCGAATCTGTTATTATCGTATTTGTGGTTAATAATGTTATGGTAGCAAATTGGATTATTTTGAAAACCCTTTCCGATCTTAATGTGAGTTATGCAGACGGAATATGAATCATACATCATGAAAATATGTGCAAGACTCGACTTAATCATGCATTTTACTATATTTGCTCATTTTGTTTTTTATTTTACAGAGCTTGACTCAACTCCAAAACTAGAAATGGCGAGAGCGAGTTCTTGTATTTGCTAAATCAACTATCCTCTAATAATAAATAATTACTCAATACATAATTGCTGCCGATATCAATTATGTTAAGAATTGCCACAAAAGTGCGGATTTTACGTCTTAGTGAAGCACTTAAGCATACCTTTATACCAAACGACTTGTTAAGCGTAGACAAATAGTAAGTTTACTTGTATTAATTTCAGGTCACTCATGATTACAAATAAAATAATAGCTCCCAAGAAATTGGCACATTCATAAAATTGACTGCGGCAAAGGTAATATCGTTTATATTTACATAATTCAACGCCGACTCGCCGTTATTATATACAAGTATAAATTGCTCGACCGCGGTGTACCTAATAATATTATGGGCAAGTCGCTTGCGCCGCGCGTTCATAAATCTATTTTATCGTACGCGGGCAATAAATTTTATTTCGGGATCTTTAATTCTTTGTTATTGAATTGGATTTTAGTGTTTTATTCGGGTAAACAAACAGCATATCGGAACGTTTCAAACCGGCACTTAAGGCACGTGCACGTAATGCAACCCGAACGTATTTATTTGTGCATTTAGGGTTGCCAGGTTCAAAAATCAAAAAGCCTCAATCAAAAAGACACAGGCTCAAATTTAGCCGGAAATTTTGCTCTGAACGCTTGACACACGGGGTTTTTAAAGGAAAAAAAATGATAGTTTTGTCTTATGTACTTAGTCATGTCTTTAAAAACGCCCGCGAACTCTTTGGTGGACTAGTCAAAAAAACAAAAGCCGGACTTGTGTAAATTTGGGCTGACACAACTGTAAAAGGACATGTCAGGCCGAATCCTGACACCTGGCAGCCCTGTGTGCATTCCATTGTTCATTTACGGCATTAGAACAATTAAAACGACAGACAAACGCTTTGCCACGCCGATCCGCCGGAGTTTAAAAGCGAAGAACAGTAGCATTAGATAAAATAGTCGTAAACACCCGGCCGGTAGGTGTAAATTGATCTTTTCATCTCGGCGACTGCTGGCTCGTGTGCGACAAACTGGCTGTAAATTAATATGAACGTTGTATCTTTATAGGCAAATGATGTTATAAAATGTATTGCGTAATGGATATGTGTTTTATTGTCTGTTGATATTTATATTGTGTTTTTGTGTTAGCCACGTTGATGCCTTTTGAAATAAAGATTTTTAACGCTCGATTGAAATTCTTGACATGTTTTCACATACTTTTTCATTGTTATCACCCGTGATATTGCTCTTTTATCTTGGCCATCAGCTAGACTCCGTAGTTACACCAGCAGTCTAACTGAAGGCGACTATTATATACCTCATATCTATAAAATAATACGTTTTATTTTAATTACTACGAGAATCATCATCGCATTTTATCCGTCCATTAATTAAATGAACGATCTCTCCAAATATGTAATCTCTCTAGTTTTTTGTTTCTCTTATGTGTTTTGGAGTTATCCGAACAAAAGTATACAATGTAATTACTATTTGCACAACACACAGTCTTATCTCACAGAGATATATTTGAGTTTGCTCTAGCACTGACCGAGTACTAGGCGCGACAAACACGAATTTAGAAATCCAGAATATACGAAACGTATCATGTATCATTTCCCTTTGTGGAGTATGTAATAGCTGTATGTTTTTTTTAATAAAAACTATCCTATATCATTTCTAGCACCAGTGTACAAAGTTTCATGATGATCGAGTGAGTAGTTGTAGTGTGAAAGCATAACAAGCAAACTAACATTCACATTCACAATATTAAGTAAGGATTTCATGTAATATGTTATATTTACATATAATTAATCGATTTGATTCCCTCACCTCATTTTTCTGTTCAAAGTCATCAAATACTTCAAGTCATGAAGTCAAAGAATCTGACATGTCAGATAAATACTATAATGTACCTGAAAGGTCTAAGTGGCTTAGAAATACCAATACTTTTGCGACGATTATATGCTTTTAATGAAAGGTTTTACCGAAGAACTAGTCTAGTTTAGCTGAACAGCTGTCTTAAACTGATACTTATGGGCAATGATTGAAGTTTAAATGTTATTCAGTTTCAAGTATTTGGATAATTATTATTTCTCAACGACCCGCATCGCAGACGTCGGCAACAAGACCGCCCGGCTGAAGTGGGAGTGGGCTGGTCATGTGTCGAGGATGAACGCCGAGAAGTGGGCCCACATAACATCTCAGTGGGCCCCGGACGGAGCGAGACGCAGAGGACGGCCGAGGAAACGTTGGCGGGACGACCTCGATGCCTTCGACAAAAGCTGGTGGGAAAAGTCAAAAGACCGGGATGGTTGGCGAAGTTTGGGGGAGGCCTTTGCCCAGCAGTGGGACAACATAGGCTAAACAAAAATAATATTTTTCTTACATGTATCTTTACTGTAATGTTGCTTATTTTTCTTAATAAATAATTCAAATATTAATAAGGACCAACACAATTTTCGCCGACGCCTCAAATTGCGGCTAAGTCACATTTAAACAACGCTTTACAGTATAGTGTATAGTGTCGCTACAAACGAGCACAAATATCAAATGTTTACATTCAAGTGTCATTATGTAGGCTCTACTCCAAAGTCAACAGCGCATGTGCAAAGAGAGCTTTCGATTTGTTTTACAGATTAGCTTTTTTGACTAATTATTTCAATTCTGATATTTCTTCTGGCGTATTTTCCCGTGCGAATAGCATGCGTATGGCATGCTGACACGAACTCAGAGATACTTTTCCCTGATTAACGCCGCTAAACAAATTTTCATTTCAAAATTCTATCTAGACGAAAGACATCGGTCAGATTTAGGTCCATCACACTTCATTGTCAGCCGTCCTGATATTCATAAATATTTTTTGTATACTGTGTCTTAATCATTGAGCTAAAACAGAGGTCATAATAACAAGCGCGGACTAAGACAGTTGGTGTAGGTGTGTGTAACATTAAAATACAAAATACTCATGTCCGCGCTAATTTGCGAAACTACAACTCATTTTAAATCTTCACACAGATATGTAACTCTTTTCAACTTACAATATAGATTGTATTTTATTGAATTTGTGACCATCGAAGTGAACATGCAGAAAAGTGGACACGCCCAACAAAGTAGACACGTCCGACAAAGTAGACTCGACCAACAAAGTGGGCACGTCCAATAAAGTGGATACTTCTAATAAAGTGGGCACGACCAGCAAAGTGGACAAGTCCAATAAAATGGATACCACCAACAAAGTGTACATGACCAACAAAGTGTACATGCCCAACAAAGTAGACACGTCCAACAAAGTGGACAGGACCAACGAAGTGGGCACGTCCAATAAAGTGGATACTTCTAACAAAGTGGGCACGATCAGCAAAGTGAACAAGTCCAATAAAATGAACACCACCAACAAAGAGGACAACACCAACAAAGTGGACACGACCAACAAAGTGGGCACGTCCAATAAACCAGCAAAGCGGACATTGGTCAGCTAAACTTTATAACACATGTATTAACTGCTATTCGCGTTCTCGGCATCGAGACTTGAATGTTTCCATTAGAACATTCCAGGTCTATGTTTGTACACTTATTTATATTTTGCCGCCAACGGCAAATGAATTTTTCATTCAGTTTACACAACGGCGCCACCCCATATTAATAACCTAATGTCTACTAAATGATGCTCCTCGTACAATAATGGGCCCAACGACCTAAGCAAACGAAGCGATAGAGCTATCTACACCGACGTACCTATAATCAAAGCCTTTTAGAATATGTTATTATACTACGCGGTATTTCTGATTATTCACTTTCACTTGTCGAAAGTACCATAAGCGCAGTACAAGATTGTCAAAATATATCGAGGCAAAAAAGACAAAAATTATCAATTTGTCTAATTAACAGCCTGTGTCGTTTTTTTTTGTATAACGTAGGCAAACGAACCGTTTCCATGACTACCGACGCCCATAGACATCCGCATAGAGATAAACAGATGAGTTGCCCTCCTCCGGACTCCCCGCTTCAAGCGGCTTCATTCGGCTATTTAGACATCGCACGAAATGTAACAGCACAGCTGTCACTTTGCGCCTGTGTCTTCTTAGCCGGAGGTACCCCGGTCGTGGCGGCCCAATATATGCATGCAAGCAGCGGGGCATTACCTCTTCCAGTACAGTAGTATCCAGTATAGAAGAATGTCTTAGATCCTCGCATATTTCCGTGGATAATGAAGGCACTAACGATGTTTTCCAGGGCTTGCGTTGCATAGTGTATGGTGTTACACCGCCGTAGCCTTCGCAGGAATACCGACGACCGTACAGTACAATATGTGTCTTTTAATAAAAAAAGAAAAAAAATTGTAATAAATAATAATGATTTGAATCTCTGTTTATTTTTTCTTGTGTAATGAGGCGATCGAATAGTCGGAGCCATTATCATTACCATAAAAGCCAATAGATATCCGATCCGGATAGAGGTTATATAGTCCCTTCTCCCCCCTCTAAGGGTCAGGCATCATATTTTCATGTAAGAAATCCATCCATGCATTATAAAGATGCATAAATTCGCTTATGCTGATTAGTCGAGTTCAGCTCGCGCGTAAACAGGGAAACAACAAAATCTTAATAGAGTTTACGGCTTAAACAGGAACGCTACAGGAAATCAGCGCGTAGGAAACATTCGGAATTATTTCCTACTTGAAATCGACGGGAAGAAGTTTTGTATAAGACAAGTGTTAACTTGAGTTTCGTGGTTTCTACCGCTGTAATGAAGTGAATGGCGTAGAAGTATTTTACTCGAATCGATTTCTTAACAGTATAATCATTCAAAAAATCCTTAAAAAATAGGTTACTGAAAACAGCAATATGATGTCACCCGCGTAAACTGCGTCTAAGAAAAAATACGATTTCTGGATTGCAGCCTATGTACTTTTATTCAAATAAATAATATAATATAATGTATTATATTACAAATGTGGAACTTAAACTTTTTTGTTAAATAAGTAGTAACAAATAGTAAAATGCAAAATTATTACGATTATTTTTGTATTCAGTTTCTAAGAAAACGTCATAATGTATTAAAAAAAACATCACGAAATATTTCAATCGACGCATAAAACGAGATCGATAGTTATACAGTAATACGACGATAAAACATAATAAAAGCCAAACATTATCGCAATACCCACATAAAAAAACACCATCGGTGTGGTCGCATTATGACGGTATAAAACAACGCAGCATAGTAAAAATAGTACATCTACGAGATGTAAATGTGTGTTATGTCTCTGTTATTATTTTATCCCATTTCATGGCGGCGGTGTAATCGAAATTGAACGAAACACCGTAATGTGCTTCCGTATTACTGGAATTACGATGCGTTTCGCGTGTTTACTAAGTCAATCCGAGATCTTGCGAATACGCCCATTATATCAAATACCAACTACTTTCAATATTAAACAACAAATATTGTTGTTGATGTGCACGCGGCCTCTACTGCGTGAAGTGTGAACTCTACCTAAAACGTGTAATTTTTGAAAATAACAAAAATATTATTGTATTTTTCCCACATCGTGATGTACAAAATTCTTTTAGTTGTTTACCACTAAAACCCAACCTATGATAGGTAGTGTACGTACAAAAAGGACTTTATAAAATCCTATTTGGAATAAAATCATGTAATAATAAATTTTTAAGTAAAAAAAATTTAAAAAAGACCAATCAAATTGGCTTCTAGACGTATTTATTTCTGAAGAAATGTAACCGTCATTGTAATTACTATGTTATCTCATGTATCTATTTTATTAAATACTAGCTGACCCCACAGACGTTGTCTTGTCATCGTATGATACCTAGGATTCCGGGTGGCCCCTATATCTATGTCGGGAGTGCAATACAGACTACGCTCCTGCCTTCATCCGCTATAATTGGAGGGTATCGGATCAACAGGCAACATGATACTTCCAGCGATAGGCTGGCCTTGTTGAAATTTCCTCTGACTTATTTTTGGGGACTATTCCGCTGTCGGAACAGTCTCTGCTACAACATCGGAACCGTGCAATGGAGTCAGGTTCTCATCCTAACCGCTGGCCCCAGTACTTCAGTCGGCAAGCCGTTAGAACAGGACATAGGAGAGAATAACTATTCTTTAGTTTACAGACGATTGAAAAATTGAAAAATGATAAACATAGATATTTTTATCTGATATATAGTTAGTTATCCACCTATTTACTTTAACTATTGTTTCATTCTTTTTCATTTCTAAACGACAGCATGAACATCAAACGTTTTCGTAAATACGAGCCTTTTAAATCTTTCCTGAATTTCCACAATTCATTCCAAACCAAAATTAGACAAATCGGTTCAGCCGTTCTCGAGTTTTAGCGAGTCTAACGAACAGCAATTGATTTTATATAGATATCACGTTAAGTAGCACTAGAACCTGTTGCAGCAAACCCAACCTGTCATTTAATTAATTATAATTAACCATTATCTGGTCAGGCCTGTAGAATTCCGTTTTTGGAATGTAGCTGCTAGAAGAAGGCTATTCCAAAAACGGATCTAGGTCTCACCTAGGTGTATATGTAAATATGTTAATCTAGTATATTTAATACCGATAATTTCAAAGATAAGCAACCGTTTTGCGGTTTCAAGTGTCATTTATAGCAATAATCTTGCTATAATTAATTGCTACGTGTCTGTTTATAATTCGAAACTGTAACTTAACTTCGTTGGTGTAATATACTTCACTAGTTAGGAGGTTGTCATTAAAATCAAGAAGTGATTTTGTACTTCAATAACTCTAATTTCAGTAAGTTTAAGACTTTATCAGTTGAAATATATTTTATCGACATTAATATTAATAATAATTTGCGCAATAACCAGATGCGTCTTATTATCAATCATTTATAGGTAATTGAAATTAAAAATAAAGTAATTAAAAGATAAGTGAGGAAATCGAGTATTTTAAAAATTTTGTAATACAATCTTTTTGAACATGCTTTGATTTCCACATATTTTACATAGTTGGGTACTTGTTCTAAGTTGTCCAAGTCTAAATTATTATATTTATATATATAATTATAATATTTACCTGATTATAAGCATATCCGACCTGGAACAAGATAACCCATTGTAGTACGCAAATATATAAAATTGCTAAATTCTAATAAGTACATCTAACATATTAATATAATAACAATTATTATAATAAGGTCAATATTTATATTACACTTTCTTATTCGGATGACTGTGCGGTTAGACTTACATACCTATATACAGATATACTATATAGATATATAGATACTAGTTACGCTTCGCGGTTTTACTCTTGTCAAATCTATACTAATTAATTTCTTAGGGATAAAAAGTATTATTTATATCGTTAAGGATTTAATTTGTGAAATCTGTGGCAAAATTCATTGAAAATTTGTTTGATAGTTTTTACGCTAAGGCATAACAAACATCGGTTTATCCGGGAGTCCCACACACCACCGGACCTCACCCTCGCCTCGGTCCGTGAATGGTGGTCCGGTGCGTAAATGCATTTCCCCGCGAGAAAAAAAGTGTTATTGTTGTAGTATGTTATTTATAATATTAGTGGAGATAGCTATATTTTTATAGCTATCTTCACTAATAATATACTCCAATAATATATTAAAAATAATCCACGTAGTAATATAACAAAGTTATATAAATGCAAGTTTATGATTTACGGACAATTTACAAGTATAGACAAACATTATTTGTAAGTACGAAATTTTTATGGGACAATCTCCATGTAAATTTTAAAATTCCAGGTTCGATTCAGGTCTATTGTAATATATTTATTTATTGTGGTTACTTATTAATATTTTTTTAACCTAGTATTTTTAGTTTAAGTTGATTATAATGTGTATTGTGTATGTAAATAAATAAAAATAGATATTCAAGTTGTCAATCACTGAATAGTTGAAACTAGCATATATTTTATAAGACCCGGTAAGGTAACTTACTATTAAGTTAAGTTTATTTTAGTTAAAAAACACGGCTATGAATATTATAAAATGTACATGCAAGTATGCCTGGGCGGTCAAAGTATTATAATATAGCAGAGAACTGAGAATGATTATACAAAGGTGAGGATTCACTGCGAAGGATAAAACTCATCACACATCCACTTAGGGGTGTTAAGGGTGAGATCACATCGTACATACTCCGCGGCGAACGAAAGCGTTAAACACACAGACGACTGTTTCTATCGAAAAAGATTTTCGCAACTATATCTGTAGTTGTTGTTCTTTATAATAACATAACCTATTCAATTTTATACTAATTAAATAATAAATAAAATAAAAATAAAAAAAGCCTCTATTTGATCCATACTTTTTTTTTTTTTTTTGACAGATC
>LUGF01026018.1:62294-105319 GCA_001625245.1 Calycopis cecrops
CCTATTTTTTCTTTTTATATAGTTAAATGATATAGCGATTAAAGTTACAAGTTATTAAGCAAAGTCCCCAGGCTGGGGCTAATTATAGATAATGAAATAAAATATAATCTACTTATTTGGTATAATTAATGTAATAAGAATGAGATAATAACTATAATAAATACAATTTTTCCTTAGAACCATTATAACCACAATCAGTAAAAAAGTGTCTGGAAAATATCTACAGAAACAAAATTAGATATTTTGTATTTCATTAATTCTCCTAGCAGAATTTACACTATGTTAGTGATATAAGTTTTAATTCGAAAGGTATTTATAGATGTGTTAATTTAACTCTATATTGTTAATATAAAATAAACTGGAGACTAGTATTTTGCTTATTTTGGTTTAATTTATTGCACATCTTACATCTTTTGTGTTTCTAATTTATTCTTACGTAAGTATTAATATTTTTATTTGACAAATAGGAAATATTTTGTTGTTTGCACTAATCAGTCGCTACCCGCTACAGCTTGTCGCTTGGGCCGTCGCTATCAGGGACGCTTCTGCATTATCCATTTCCACATTACTGTCTTTTTGTTCCCCGTTTGATTGTTTGAGCGTGCGTCGATGTGGTATCCAATGGCTTGTTTTTTTTCTATAGCGCTTTCACTTGAAATAGCTTCAGTCAATTGTGGAATATGTTGCTCTTATTGTTTCAGAAGAACAATAACTGCCTTCATTTTATATGTTTACAGCGTCTAACGGGCCGATAGGTTTTTCTATTGCACCCTTCTATGGAGTATTGTTGTGGCCACTGTCTCTTTATAATTATTGTATCATTAGTTTTTTCATGCGCTATACGTCATTAAAGTACGTATTTCTTACGCGGTTTTTATTCTACTGTACATTGAAAATGTGTAGGAATAATTGAATTATTTACATATTAGAAATAAGTGTGTTACTAAAATGGGCGCGTTTAGTCGGGTGCGAAAGTGTATAATATATTTAATGGGTATGTGTATTATAAAGGTGCAATAGAGCCGTCGGCGCGTATTAGTAGCCATCGTTCATACATATCTGTATATGTGTATGCAGGCGTGTTATACTTGTTCTTTCCTCTCAATGGGCCACGGGAGACTCACTCACCGAACGCGACAACATAGTGTGAGCGAAAGGTACATCTCTGGTCGCGCAGGGTTGATTGGTATGTGCAGCTTAACTAGCCTCTTAAAAAACCCAATTGTCTTTACTTATTTTGGATAATCTGAAAGTCGTTAGTTTTTAGCCGTTTTTAGGATGTTTTCCGTAAATATAAATGGCTCCGACTGCTCATTTGCCCTCTACGTTATAAAAAATACCTTAACCGAGAATCCTGGCAACTTTAAAATGTTCCAATTAACATGTAGTTACTTGCTCAAAAATCAGGCTAGATCGTAAAAGACAAGAGAGATTATTTGTTGTGCTTGTAGCTGGGTTTGCGCCGCTCTAAAAGGTGTTTTCCAACGATTTTTATTACTTACAGATGAAAGCTTTCATCCTATACCTTTGAATCCATTGATCTGTATTTATAGATCTAAGTAACTGAAACTACACTAGGCAGTGAAATTTAAGGAAAAAAGTATACTTCGTTTTTTTTTTTTTTTTTATGATATAGGAGGGCAAACGAGCAACCGGAGCCATTTTCATGACTACCGACGCCCACAAACATCCGCATAGGGGGTATACAGATACGCTGCCCTCCTTTCTCCTCCCACCTCCATGGGCCACCGGCTACTTACACACCGCACGAAACGCGACAGCACAGCTGTCACTTTACGCCAGTCTCGTGTAAGCGAGAGGTACCTCCCCGGTCGTGCCGGCCCAATTCGACTGCATGCAAGCATGCAGTGTGGCACTACCTCTTACCAAAACGTATATTCCTTATTACATTTTTTATAGTGTAGGCAAACAAACGAGCAGTTATAGCCATTTTATATATGCATCTGAACTTAGTATAAAAAGTAAGCATGAATTTTGTCACTCAGTACTTTTTGAATAAATAATAAATAATTAGAAACGTAAGCGAATATTCGTAAAACATATTCTACTAATATAATAAATGAGAGTTTGTTTGTTTGACTGATTTTCATGAAATTTGGCACACACAGAGGGTAACTTGGATTGACACATAGGATAGTTATCCCCGAAAGATGTGCCTTTGGAATGCAATGGAATGATTTTCTATTCTTCACGGGATGGAAATTTACGCGGGTGAAACCGCGGGGCGCAGATAGTAATCACATAAATTAGAAACATTACACTATATTATATACGGTGTGCTTATTTTAGTTTACCTAAAATCTCGTTAAAGATGGTGAAATTATGCGTTCTGATTAGCTCGAAGAAACCCATTTACAGAAAATATTTTTTAATTTATAAAATTTGAAACGGATTTTGTATGCAGAAGGAATAAAAATGTATTCCGCCGTCTGGACCATATTTCAAAACCTTGCAATATTTTGTAATACAGTCTGATCACACAGGTCCTACATGATATTACTCCAATGAAATTTTCATAAGGAAAATATGTAATTTAAAAATGTTGCAGACTGGTAAAATGTCCGGCATGCTCCATGAAAAATAAAATATTATTCACAATACGAAATACGGTGATAGGAATATGACTAACGTGAGTGAAACTCAGGACAGATAGATTAAAACCCGGATCAACAATTAGGGTACTGTCCCGAAAAAATGAACTGCAGGTTGGCGGATGAAACTGCAATATATTTTTTAGTTTTTTTTCAAGAGCGGACACATCCAGTGGCCCCGTTTTACCGAGGTTAAGTTATAATAATTTTATTTCTTCACCTACCAACGAACTTATATTGAAAGTGGAACACGAGTAAAACGCTTCGAAGAATTATGTGCTTTATTATTTGCTAATTCTTCTAGAATTTTGCTATTCCACAATCCTGGGTCGGCCATGGCCCATGGCAGAGGAAGCACCGTAACCTTGATATTATTGTTAATGTTGTGTTTGTCAATATTAAGTTATAATCTCTGAGAATATTATCGTAGCAAATAGTGTAGGTTCTCCTTATCTTGAACAAACTGAAATGACTAGTTATTTCTGTGAATAATTACTATTATTAAACAATAGTACACTAAGGACGTTTCATACGTTCTTATTAAAATTAACCGTACTAAATAGCTACCTGTATGCGTTTAGTTTTTTTTTGTGTTTCCGGTGACCAATTGGAAGAGAGGAGGGCAACACCTGTGCATAACAATTAAGAGTATGTTTGTGTCCGCCGGTATTCACTCTCTGACTCTACGTACTCTTTTACAATGGCGATTATTTACCGTTGCGCCGTCTAGTGAACAAATCTTAATGAACGTTATATAATTCTTTTTCAAATATATAATACTATCTACATTATAAGAAATGAAATATATTTTTTAAGTCTATTAAACCTCCTTAGCCGTGGGTCATGACCATAGTTGCTATTGTAAAGCAACTGAAACGTCGAGATTGTAAAATACTTAAATAAAACGCGATAAAAAGCGTTAAAATAGCTTTATTACATTTAGTCACTTTAACTTCAAAAATAGCAATTTTTTTGACTCCAAAGGCGTGAAAGAAAATGTCCAGCAAGTTGAACAAGGTGCAAGACTTCAACACATGTGTGCAATTAGTGGCGCTAGTTCCTTACGGCTGGAAAATAAAAAGCGTCACTTTTGCATTACAAAAGTACATGGACTCTCACTTTAGTTCTGAGAGTTATGACTATGCTATACGATTTGATAGCAGTACCTAATTTTTACAAGACGACAGAATGGATTTTTTGATTGCCTTTTTTATCAATCCTTGAAAATTATAGGTTGCAATAATTGAAATAAAATATATAAATAATTTAGTTACATGTTATCTTAATTAAAACCAGTCTAGTGGTTTCAGAGATTACTTACTTCTCACAAATATCGTGACCCGAGATTTTTGCATTTTATGAGTAAAACCCCGAAGCATTTATATCAAATCTATCTACACATTTAAATATAAACTTTGGTATTTGTATATTTGTAAAGACATAACAAAACACATTTAACCTTCGCATTCGTTTAATTATAGTTCACTATAGTAAAAATTATATCAAAAAACTACGTTGTAATTTGAGAAGATTCAAAGATTATATAATAATATATCTGTTAAAGAAAATAACATAGGTTGTGTGTATAATGTGCGTGGTGGATCCACAAACGCCACAATGATACAGCCAATAAAATATTGAAAACTATATAATGACATATCGAATATTATACTTTTTGTTTTCTGGATTTAACTGATGTATGATTATTTTCTTGTTATATTATTAACGTTGATACTTTTAAAATAACAGTGTGTATTTAACTACCTGAATGTACCTTAGATTGATTCGCTAAACTCTAGTGTGAATCGGTGGCTAGGCATAGCAACTTACTTTAAATCATATTTTCTTTTTCACCACCACTTTTTGTAAGGTAATTTTTCTCACACGGTGCCGTCGCAAAGTGATAGCTATGCAATCGCGTTTCGTACGGTTTGTGAGTATTCGCTAGCCAGGAACCTTTCATGTGATGGGATTTGGCAATCATCGAAAATGTCCGACTGCTGATTCGCCATTTCATAATAATAAAAAAAAAATTAATGGTCATGCTTAAAAAAAACATATTGTGTCGACTTGATAAAGATAATAAAGGTCCCACCATGTTAGTTCTTCACATCTAAGAACGTAGATTGAGTTGACATCACAAATTATGAAAATCCAAACGCAGCGCAAAGCAAACGTAATATAAATTGTTTTTACAAACGAGCTCAACTCAAACAACGGCCTTACGGCACACAAAAGTTTTAATTCTTCGCATTAATTACATCTTGTCGTATCTGTAAAGTCAAATATTAGTGCTATGGTACTTATGCAAAACGAGTAAGATTTTATTTGACTTCCACGTAGTTTCGGCGCTGGCGACGATGTAAGCAAGACAAACATGTTAATTATCACCCCCCACCCAACGGGGAGGGGGAGAGCCTCCCCGACACTCCCAATTATTACAGAAGCGAGGGCGCATTGAATTATTTACAACTTTGTCTAACATTTGTTTTTAATTTAAAACGACTTTTATACGTTCATAGAAATTATAACGGGCATATAATATTCATTGCGAGGCTGGTATAATGTAGATAGACCGTGGTGAATAAGTAATGCGCTAGTTCCGTGTAATGTGGTGTATGTAATATGTATGTATATCGCTCTTTATTTCGGTGTAAACTAAACGGCGCGCTTGCTTACGGACTCCTGAATTACTTATTAGCGTGCTGTTATTATTTTAAGGCGAGAAATAAGAATTTGTTTTGGTTGGTTGTTTTATATACGGCAAGTTGAGTTACTGGCGACAAAATATTGGAAGCTGTTGGAGATTTCGTCTGTATTTCTTTATGATGACGATAAAGAATGTAAGATGTGTTTTGGATATAGCGTCGATGTATTATAGATTGATAACAAGAACAAATGTTTCCCGACCGTGCCGGAACGACTCAGAAGCAATGTAATGAAGCGATGGTATCCTTTCCAAAAAATCTAATAATGTGATGATATGACAAATATATAATTATTAAATTGTAAGAAAACGTATACTTAGTATATATTAATATTTTATAATAACGCGTAATCTATAAGATAAATAAAGTATGTAACTTTTTTCACGACTACTTATTACGATTATCCGATACTCCAAAAGTAGATATATTATGAACATCACATATACATAGATTAGTTGGTATTGTATTCACATCTGCTCGGAATCTGAAAGCATAATACATTCAAAACCGAAAACAGAATCTAAGTGTTATTATACGTGGTCACACCTCCCGCATTAAGCTCATTATGCAGCGACTGGCGAGGCGATATTACGTTGAAATCGCAGTTTCCAATTTGTTCATAATTCCCTTGAGATACGCACATTAGTGATTTACGCTCTAAATGTGGTTAGAATTTGCGAAAATGTTAGGATACGTCTAAATTCTAATATACCTTCCTATTCCAATAGAGCGTGGTTCTTCGTGGATACGACAAAGTCAACGTACAATTTTGGCGATAAAATCAAAGCGAATCGAAAATTGAAAGGCATAAACTATGCACAGGTATTATATAGGAGGAAACTAATTATGTTAGAGTATTGGAAGTGGCAATCGAACGTTATTACATTTGCTCTTGATGGACTCGAGTATTCGGTAACTTCGTTAAGTACGTAATGTTGTTACTAATATAATCTGTTATTATATTAGTTATTGTCTAAACCTATTATTTATTGTTTGTATTATTTATATACTTTAGTAAGAGATGGCAGCACTGGGTAGGTACTAACACAATAACGTCAAGTGGAGGTTATGATATCGAATATTGTGCAGTTTGTGAGAGCAAGTGGTCTGCGCAATCTTGCAAAAATTAATGATCAGTATTTTAGTTACTTAACACGGGTTTTAACACGATAAAATATTTATTAAAAGTAGTAGCGAAATCACACCTGGCCTGGCTGGTGTAACCCAGCCGGAACGTCGAGCAAGGGTTTGTTTTCCCTAGTACAATAAATAAATATTTATCGTGTTAAAACCCGTAAAGAAATTACAAAATAAGTATAAGTAAAGTAATAACATGGTTCGTTGGCTGATACTTCCAATACGCTCTAAAGTGTCTAAGGTAGTCTCGACCAACGTGTACTGATTACAGCTGCTAGGTAAATAATATGCAATGTGTGGGTAATATTTAGAGCACATAAAAATGTTAGTCAAGGTGGTATTTAATAGTACAAATTAAACGATAACAAAATTACAACACTAGATACGTAGTCGAGAAAATTTTAGCCCGCATCTGTTTATAATTAATTTAGAACATTAATACTGCGTTTAACGACGCCGATGTGTGTATTGTTTTGTTTTCATACACAGAGCAGAGGCGATCGGGCTGAGAAATACTGAAGCTTTGCATGTATGCTAGCTTACGATTATAATGTCTTGATTATCAAATTGTTTTACAGCAAAACAAAGAAGGAGTCCGAGATATCTACGAACTCTAGATATAGATATATAGATAGACCACTGTAGAGATACGCATAATTATGATGGGGACTGTTGTCTTCCTTGTTTACAAAGGACGCAAACCACGTGTGAGTGGAGGCCTGCCCGGTCGTGCCGGCCCAACTCGGCAGCTGTACTTAACAATAGGCCTTTCTGAACTCTCTAACTCTGACCATAAACATGTTACAGTGCAACCAAAAAACTGTAAAACGGAATAGTTCGTTCGCGCTAAACGAATGTTCGAATAAGTATACACCGTTTATCGGCAAAGTTTCAGAATTCACAAACTTTCCGGCCGCTCGAATTTGCTCTCACTGTTCATTTGTATTGGATGCGTTCAACGTGCAAACATTTTTTTGTTCACCATTTCAATATGCTTAAGATAACTTTGCCTTATTTGGACCATGTAGGTATTTTGGGAGGTTCGGATTGTTTTCACGGCAAACTTTACGCGAGGATCTCCATTAAATGTTTCCGCACAAGTTAACAACTTGTCAGCGTTAATGCGGACTGTCCTTCATACCGTAATTGAGAGGGGTTAAAAAAAACGACATTAAAAAGCGAACAGCGGAACGCGCTAAAGTTTAAGCGGTAACTAATTAAAAAACAAAACGTAAAAGAAGCGCACTTCAGCTACTGGCTTTCCCGAATTAAAACTTGTTCTTTTTCGCGCTTTCCCTTTCGTCCAGCTAATGAGGGTAAGGACCTTCGCGTGTAGCCTTTTTTTCTATTAACGAATCTGTTTGTTTCTCCAAAAAAAATATCTTTTATTCCGTATTCCGTTGGGGATGCACGTGTTTTCCCGAATCGTACATTACGTTCGCTGCAACGGCCTCTCGGAAACTTGTGCCGAAGTTATCACATAAATTGGCATCTGAGGATTACGTTAACTTCCAAACTGACGCTGCATGGCTAGTTACGTTAGAATACGCCTAACGTATTGGAATATGCATATGACAATGTACGGAGTCGAAGTTACTGTCACAGACGTCAGGAGTACAGTGAGAAACTATGCATCTCTTGTTATAGATGTGGAACTTGCCTACTACTGAACGGATTTTGTTCATACAAACAAAAATAACATTTAATATGATAAATGAATGGTTCTTTTGAGATAGATTTTACGCGAGTGAAATCGTTGTACAGATAGATAAATAACTACTAATACTTTTGTATAAATAATTTGATAGTTTTTTGCTTATCACCAAAATTGCTTACAAAAATTTGATAATTCTTTTCATCAATCATTCAACATTTAATCATAAAATTACTTTTTTTCGGATCGGAGCTTTTGCTGTACACAACAACTGTACTGCTGTAACAAAGAGAAGTCTATATTTTAATATGTTGCTTTATATACAAACAAATTTAAAAATAAATCTCATTTACATACCTACTTATATTATTTCTCATTATCAAAGATGCTATTTTTTTTTGCTTAATACTTAACCGTATTATGTGCATTGCGACGTATGGGAATTAGTTTCGTTTATCAAACGTTTACAGATTGCAGGTTTGCCATTTATAGCCAAATATTCTTGAGACATTTGTCAAAAATCGTGAGATGCGTCTCGATGGGTCATTTATACAAACAACTAAACAAAGCAAAAACAAATTGTTGTATACCTTTCTCGGTTTAGGCAAGACGGTGTTTTTGTTGCCAGTTCGCGGTAGTTTCTCACAAACCTTTTGATGTTGGTGGTCGATATTTACACATTCGTTATGTCAAATACACTCTTTTTTTTTAATAAAATCCCAATGGGCAACAGGTATAAATAGTTTAAAATAAACAAAATATTTTTAGGGTCGTGAAGTTGAAGTACCTTTGTGTAGAGTTTTGAAAAATTCTCGGGTAATAAAGATTACAAAAAGGCAATATAGGCTCTGGAAACAGAGAAAATCTTATTATAATATAAAAGCCCTTGTATATATGCTGTAATTACCGATAAATAAAAATTAGAACATGCTATTTAAATAGAAATCTTACAGCGAAACGAAAACATCTTTTTAATATTTAATTAAATCAATTTAGTATTAACTCACAGTAGCGAGTGTGATAAGTAGAATATTTAAATTTCTTTTTTGCATTAATAGCTTTAATTGTATATATTTGCAGCCTAGTATGGTGGTAAATGATAATTGTCTTCCAATAACGGATAATAGTTTTCTATAAAACTTCAAAGCTATAAACTATTTTAATTAAAGTTCATTAAACGTTTCATCAACAAGCATTAATATTTATTATGTCTGACTACTGCATATAAATTTATAAATTTTAAGTGTTGTTTTATGTTCTTTTTTTAATTTAAAATATTAAAAAATATTTAATTAATACGAAAAAAAGGAAAATTAAGTAATTAAAGATTCCTTAAAATAGGTACCTATAGATTTTATTACTTATAGCTCTATTGTGCAACATTAAAAGTACCCGTTTTTATATTAATCAAATATATGAATTAATACACATGAAAACATAAAATGAACACACTTCTAATTAAGCGTTCAACATGTGCAATGTGCATGTGTTAAAAACTTAAAAGTTTACTTCTACTGTGTGTGATTTCCACACACACTCAGTGTAAATCAATTGCTATAAGTGATTCTTCAGAAGAATACCTACAAGAGAATGACACGAACTCTTCCGCAAAGATATAAAAGATTTATTTCCAAACCACGCAATCACCACTGAGACGACAGTTTTTTATCGCCCCATCCGTTCCGAGCCTAACGCGCAAAAACGTTGAAACAACAATGAAATAAGTGTGAATATTGTACAATAAGTTCATTGAGTGCGTACACAAAAGTAATAGGTTGCAGGCGCGGCTAGCGGGCGGCACTCGTCGGTGCGACGGTCGCAACAATGCCCTCTTGTTTATTCTCCGGCCTACTTCCTTTGATGCATGTGGGCCCGAGGAAACGTGCAGTAAACAAAACTTTCTCGTAATGTTTAATTAAATTAATCAGTCGGTTGATTAGTCGATGGTGCGAGCGCGGTAAACACACGCCGCTTTGATCTTTTTCCTCTCACAATTGTTGTTTGAAAGGGCAGCGCCGGACTTTGACTGCGTTTGTTTTGCTCAACAATAATTGTAGGTATTCTAACTTGATAAGTATATGTATATGATTATTGTTTTCCATAATTAAACATTTTACTTAATATGTTTATTATATTACATTTAAATAAATGGAGAGACTATAAGCAATTTAAAGTGAAATAAAATGTAGATAGGAAATGCGTGTGCTTGACTAGGAAAGATGGCGAATTGTTAAGGTAGTTGAGCTGAAGTGTAGAAGTGGTTTTTAAAATTAAGTACATTAAGCCAATATTGGCTTTTATTTCCATTTTTACATATTATGTATCGTATATTCTCTTCAGTCTTTTTCAGGAGATCTACATTTTATGCTGTTATATTTTCTTCCTGTTTGCTTCTAGTTATTCCTTTGCGACGGTCCTAGTAAAAACAGCGTGTCGCATGAGGGGAGTCAACATTTTCTCTTCATGTTCATGTTCCGAAATTTAATTAATGTGGAATAATGTGATGTATTTTTAGATCAAAATTTACTAATAAACTACGCGAGCACGAATAGTCATCTTATTTATAGACATCGTTGAGTATTGATTTACAATTTGACGTGTTTGACCAAAAAACATTTAGTGACCCAAAATATGGCCAATTCTGGCTCTAAGTCTACAAATTATTTTTAATCCGGTTTCCACTAGTTACAAACAGTAATTATAAGTAGTGTGTGGTCAGGCGCTAGGTGCCGCGGTCTGCAGACAGTTGTACGAATATTACCTGCCTACAGGCAGCTACGGACATTACATCCGAACAAATAACCCATGTTAGGTCGTAATATGGCAGGGTGAGGTTCGCTACTCACTCCACGTACTCGTGATGTTTTTGGTGCCGTTGCACTTTTTATAAAGAGAGCATGTATACGATATTTGAATGTCAATCAATATTACAATTTAAATAGTTAAATCTTATTTGACGATGTTTGTTGCTGAGCTTCTTCAAACTATAATGTAATAATTATCAGTAACTATGCATCGGATTACAATATATACAATCCATTCGACCAGCTTCTTTTGACCTTTTTTTATAGGAATCTATTTCCATACTTCTATGTCAAAAGCGAGCAAAACCGCGGAATAACGTACGTTATAAAAGTGTAACACGAGAGTGAATCTGTATTATGATAATGGGTATGACACGGCACGGTTATTACTGTACACAATACGATGCGGGCGGCTGCAGGCGTCGGACTTGGCGCCTAGCGTCTTTAATGGTCGCTAATAATAAATTTTGTTTAACATATAACTCTGTGAAACAAATGCTTATTTATATACGTTTAATATTCCTTTGTTGTTATAAACACATTATCATATGGACGTACAGAATGTTGCGATGTATTTAGGTATTCTTATGCTCTTAAGAAAGTGTCATTTTTTGCGTGCTGGTTATTGAATGGTTGGGTTTTAAAAAAGCCAATTGTGGTGTTGTTTGGTATCCCCTGACGTGAAGGTTCAATACAGCTTCCATTCCGGACATTATCTCTTAAAAAATTGCAATTGAAAATGCGAAAACCAATTATGTGATTCTATTTGAGAGTTTAACAAAATAAGAATAACTCAAAAAAGGAATGACCTCGCATAACATTTTTATCGCTATTCAAATTAATAGACGCTTCACGAATAGTTTCTTAGTCGTCCGGGTGGGTGCACACCATTATACGTACAGCGGGGGTCAGCCGACTGTAAAATTGCCGAGAATGACGAAAATTGCGAAGATACCGAAGTAACAATGAATCTTACTTACGTAAGTGGACGGCCGTACCTCATAAGATATTGTAATATTATTCTAACAATATACACATTCTGCTTCTACTTTTCGGGTCAGCGATTCAGCCGATCGAATTTTGACTTGTATCACAGAATTAGGGTGAAGATTGTGTGAGATCCAATGTGTAAATGTTGGGACCCAGCGGACATTGGAGATCGTAGGTACAGAGAGACAAAAGTACCTTAACCTTTATCATCCTCATCAACAATATTTTTTTAGATTAGTCTGAGTAATTTATAATAAGCATTCGCGTGCGTTGTGTTATCAAAGATTATTTTCTTTAGATTTGTTTATACTAGCTTTTACTTCAAATAAAAATGAACTAAGATAGTGAAAATCGGTGTAGGCTCTAGAAGATGTAATTGTAATCATTTATGTTTATTTAATTTTTTTTTCTCTTTTCTCACAAATAAACAGTTTTTTTATATTTTAACCACCGCTCTTCGAGGACTTGTTAAGTTTAGTAACTGAACGGAGGATTTCTAATTGGACTATTTCGTCATTAGGTCACCTGTTCAGAAACAATATGTGCCTGTTATTACATACCAAATGGGCAAACTTTTGCACGGTTCTCTTGTTCCCAAATTTTTGCAGAGGCAAAATTTCGGAGTTTTACGGTTTTTTTCGAAGCATGAGAGGCTACTTTGATCGTCTGACATGAGTGCCCCGAGCACTAATGAGATTTGGAGTTGCATCGTGTATTTGACACATTATTCATAGCATGTTGTGTACGGAACTTCATGGATTTGGTACTGCTTCAGAAATAGCTTAATGTAAAATGGATAAAACAAATGAATTGCAAATTTCAGTTGTTTGTAGCAGTGGACCTACATTTTTTGAAATCCGTACTGCAACGACGATATTTTATTGTCATTTCCTCGAAAGCTCTTATTCAAGTCGTACAAAATTACATCTCTGCCAAATTTTATTTAAATCGGTACAGTACATTCTGAGAGGCCGACCAACATCGTGACACTAGACCAGCGGCGCCCCGCGGTTTCCCTCGAGTTGAAAATAAGGGAATAAAATTTGAAATATACGACCAACCATTCGAATATACACAGCAAATTTCATGAATTATCATGAAATCTGCTGTGTATATTCGGTTCGGGATCATATTGTTCTTTATACAGATATTTATAACACTCCACTACATAAACAAGACAAGACACTTTGGAACATTAGGACATTACAATCCGTCCCATTCAATCAATTATTGTATTGTCTGATTGCTAGCTTGGATCACTTGGATGCCAATGATATAAATCCGGAGACAAAGCGGGTGACTGTCACTGTCCTAACAGGCGGCTTAGCAAACGCTAAACCAATTTCACGCCTTGGCAAGTCAACACTTGCATCAAAATCTTGGTAACTTGAACGCACCATTAACCATTTAGCTATTAGTGGTGAGTTATTGAATTTTATATGTAGATCTATATGAACCATAGACAGTGTCTGATTATCTTTGAAACTCTATGGTCTTTGTGGACTTTTTACGCCAGTTGTACTTAGTAACGTCATTACTAAATTCGTACTGTTTTAAAGTTGCAAAAAGTACGCCACTTTTGCATACAAATAATGACAGAAAAGGTACGATTTTTGATGGTGAATATAAGTTACTCTATAAATGATTCGTCACGAATAATTACTTTTCACTTTGACTAGCTCGAAATTGATATTGACCACCACAATCGTAGTAGGTGTAAGTCAGTGTAAATACAGCATCTTCAGACAAAAAGCAGTGAAGAATTCGACAGAATAGTCAACCAATTGCTTTTTTTAGCAAATACTCTAGAATATTCACTACGAAGTTTTAAAGAATTCTATTAAGTTTCTTTGCATAGTAATTGTTAACGAAAAGAAAAATACTTTCCATTCGTGGTCTTTGTAATAGACAATAACAACAGATTGCAACTATTTCTTTGTAACCTTCGCAACAATTTTCTCATGGGAAATAGGCGTTTACGTTATGCATGCATACACTATAAGTTCCCCTTTCAAACAATATGGACATTTTTAACACTGATAATATTAGAATGGCTGCAAAAAATGCAACATTAACATCTAACCTTATTATGGGGCAATGAAAATAATTCAGGCGGGCCGCTGCTACTGAAAAAAGGTTTAGCGAGTAAGAAGTTGGAAACAGGCGGGATATTTGCTGTAGTTTGCATAAATGCTTAAAGTGTAGACCGAAAGGACCGCTGAAGGCACGTACAGTTGTTCGAAAAAGTCGAAGAACGCATAAATATGACACTTAGCTATGTGTCATTAAATGTTAATACAATTTGCGGGGCGCAAGGAATTAGAAACATTCTTTATTAATGTATTACAAAGATAACACGTATAAAACCAGCAGGATATTAATTATTACACTTTAATTACTCGTTGAAATTCGCATAAATTAATTTAGTAGCATGATTTGCGGCTTATGTTATGTAAATTGAAATATGAACACAATTTTAATCTGACCAATGTCTGTATTAGTATTATTTACGACCGTAGCCAGGGCAGCAGATTTCTCCACCCACCTCAAGACTAATTATTATACCTTCAAAAGATTTATTTTAAAATTGCTTATTGCTATCCATTATTCAAAATGCTGTCCGTTCTGAATAATGGATGCCAATAATAAAGCAATTATTAAAATATTCGTAATATTACTATTCAATCGATACGTTTAATAAATAACTATTAAATTTAGCGGTAAATGTTGCCTGTATAATATATTATTATGTGCATATATATGCAACCGAATACATCTACAAAGTAGACTGAAATACAGATGAATGGGGATTATTAATAATTTTATAATCATTAAATGACTATTGTGTCGATTCGGGAAAATGATTACCTATATCGTCTTTAACAAGTTAGCGTGTTCCTCCACAGATGGGTCAATATTTATGAAATAACAATATTGCAGCACTTGTCTTTTTTTGGAACGGGTCTTCATAAAAATATATGTTGCAAAGCACTTTCCACCCCGACTGTACCCACCTGAAGATATTTTCACGTTTTTTTCTCACTGCAACATAAATCGTTGCTATTACGTGGTGTTCTGCATAGGCGGGATTCCGCGATCATATCAACACTCAGATATTTAGCGAAAACAATTCGAATGGGATATTTTCTTGGTGAGAGTCGTTAAGTAATTACATTTTGAATACATAAAAGTGAACGAGGTTATCGAGTTCAGAATAGCTATTTCATGTTATTTTATAAATTGTACACCTTTTTGCTGGGGTTAACGTAAATTTATGTGTAAAGCGTTGTTATATCTTGTGTAAAGGTATGTTGTAAGTAATATTTGTCACGACTTCTATGGTGGCTATGAGGTCGCGCTTCGTACGGTTTGAGGGCAGCCAGTGGCTTGTAGGGGGTTGGGGAAAACCAGGGTCTCGTATCTGTATATGCGAAGTTGATGGACGTTGGTAGTTAAAATGACTCCGATTGCTCATTTGTTTTAAATGCTATAAATATAATTTTACGTTCCTACAACTGCTGCTATTGGTTACATTATCTAATTAAATATAAGTCATTTGTTTAGCTAATAATTAAAGCCAAGATTAAAAATGATGATGATGAAATTATGGTGATGAGTGTCTACATGTCCTCAAAGACAACATTTTTCCAATACACGCGTGTACTACCGTGTACAAGATACATGTATTAAAATTTCCATCAAAACACGACCATAAAAGCACGTATGCATTGTTAAAATCCAATCCGTGCAAGCGAATTACGTCCGTATTCCTTAACTCAATGGGCATAAAATGGCGTGCCCGCATTGACAGGTGATATACATAAGGGGCCACCGTACCAATACATCATGAGGAGACGTGGTAGCAATGACCGTGCGGCGGTAGAGGACAATTTTAATCCAATAAATGCTACTGAACAATGCGCGGGTCGATCACGAAAAAATCATCTACAAGGCGGTCGTGCGCAGGAGTTTCACGAGCGTGTACGGTAGTCGTGTCGGGGGACCGCCCGGGGGATTGACGCCATGCCATTATTCCCTACGTCACTTTATTCGAACAAGTATTTGTAAAATACTCCTTGGAACACGTATTTCCGTACGTACAAACGAGTATTTTTAAAATACTCGTTTTATAACGTATTTTCTGTCACTTTATTGAAACAGGTATTTTTAAGAAAATACTCCACTTGTTTTTTTTTTAGAAATACAAGAAGTAGTTAGATATACATAATTATACATAAGAAGTAGTAATTTTATTCGGATTGACTTCCCGGAGTATTTTTGCTTGAGTTTATAGAAGTTTAGTCTTATTTCGTAAGTCTAGACATAAATTTACGCTTATTTTATAATGCTTAAAAGTAGATAAGACCACATCACACGGCTAGTGTACTACTAATATCATTTACATATTCAATATCAATTAAAAATCCAACAAACCGATACGCGTACGAATGGTATTTTAGTAAAAATAACAATAAACTACCTGTTGATTCTATGGACAGCCTCCGTGACGTGGCGTAGGTGTTCGCTTGAAATTATTGGTTCACCAATCAAAAGCCTATGTATAGCACAGGCTGACAAGGATTACGTTTTATATGATAGTTGGGCGGGCTTTATGTACGAATATAACGCTTTGGCACCAGTTTATCGGTGAATAAATCATGAATATTTTTATACGTTTGCACATGTCGGATAGATAGATACGCCTATTTACCGTGTGAGTATTCTAAAGCCTTCTCTAGGGCTAGGGATTAGGGTTTGTATACCAAACTAATATTTTATTAGTTTGTGGCGTGTAAAAAGTATGAGTTGTAAAAGCGTTTGTCCAGCTTTGGTTGCTGATAATGATGATGATGAGGAGTCGAGATGTTGAGCATTCGAGCGTAACGGTTTACCACGTTTACGTCTGTTACGCTTTTCTTATCACTTGGAGATCATGTCCGTCCTTATGAAGTAAAAGAAAGGTTAATACAACTGCTTAAACACAGATTTTGTGGGTATCGGACACCAAAAGTCTTAGATCGAGTCTTGCTTGAACTTTGCAATGAAAAACGTAGATCTGAATTAAAAAGAAAGTAAAGATCTAAATAAATCCGTTTATCCTTTATTGTCAATGTTGACAAGTTATTCTTCGCGTTCTTTTTTTTGGCGCCGTCGTAAGTTTTGCCAGCGTCGTGTTATCGCGATTTATTATAGCAATTTAATTTTGGCGAGAGATATACAGTCAATATATTGTCACAGTTATAACGTGCTAATATTTTTAGTGCCCTATATTTTTATTCTGTCGTCGCGTTTGGGTTTTATTGTCTCTTGAATTTTCTTGCTCTAATTAAGTATGATATAGGTCGTCAGATTTTAACAGTTTTAGAAAAATACACTTCGTTATAGAGAACCACACGTTCAGTCCGGCAGATGGCGTTGGGTTCATGTTCTAGTTATTTTAAATTGACCTTCCGATGACGAGCAAATCCAATCTAAGGTCATCCGACTGGACCGTTGTATCCTTATTGTCTACGAGTCTACACATTTAACACGCCTATTTTTATATATTAATTATTTCGCCAATTTATTTAACTAGTGCTTGTAAGTGTATGTTACTTTTTATAGTAAGTATAGTAGGGCAAACGAGCTCAAGCCATTTTCATTATAGCCGAAGTCTACAGGCATCTCCAAAGACGTCATCCAGATGCTTTGTACTCCTTACTCGTCCCTCTCCATGGGCCACCGGATACTTAAACACCGCATGAAACGCGACAGCACAGCTGTCACTTTAAGTAGCGTGTAGGCACCCCTCGTGCCGGTCTAATTCGGCTGCAGTGCAGTGTGCACTGTCTCTTAATGAATGTGTGGATTTATTGACGATGTCGCAACAGTGATGTTAAGTTTGTGAATATCAGGGAATTGTCGATCTTGGCGTTCACTGTACAATACCAATGTCTTACTTATATTGGATAAAAATCGATGATGATGATGACGATAATTGATTATATCATTATTATTCGATGAATTGAGTATCGAGTAGTTTTACCACAGATTAAAGGGACGTTTTACGTGGACCACAATTTCAAATAAATTTATTTTGATAACCAAATTAGGTGTTAAACAGTAACATCTAGCATACATTCAACCCACGATAAAAATTAATATCACATTGCATTGTTCTGTGAACATTCTTCATACACAGAATGTTCACATTTTTTAAACCAAACACATACATCAGTATGTTTAATATGCGTTTAAAAAAATCCCTTTGGTGTTTGTAATAACTTTGCACGCCTATAAAGTACGAACAAATTGCACGGTTACATTTTCGGAACAAGGGGCTTACAATATTTTATAAAATATACAACAGTTTAAATGATAATTTATACTCCATTGTTATTCATTGATGTTATTATATGTATATTTCCCATTGTTTCAAATCAGAGCATATTTCATGCATTTAATGTTTAAGGATTGGGTACAAGCGACGCTATAATATCCGATGCTAGTTGAATGCTATTCACGCTTGGCGTAAATTGTTGTGTACTTTGTTGTGCTTTCCTAAATATTGTTGTGTGAAAACCGTTTAGTTTCCTACAAAAAGTAAATAACGAAAATAATATTTAACTCTTAATCAGTGTTCTCTATCTATGATTTGTGATTTTCTACTTTGTTTAAAGTATAACAAAATTTACGTCGTCTTTTCTGTTTCTTATATTATCTTTTCTCTTTGCCATCTCATCTTTATATAATTGTTATAAAAACTCACACCACTATGTTTCTAAAGCTTGACTTTCCTCTATTTAAATCCACGTTTTGATATCCAAGGAAATGCATCTGAATATCAATTCCTATTTCATGAACACTGTATATCGAGATTCGTACAAACGTTCTGAATATATCACAATAAAGGCTTTTACCAACAACGGTTTCTGTTTCAATTCATACTGCTACCGTACAAATACACACCCTGGGCGGAACGGATTAATTAATATCTTATATATCAGGTAGCAACGTTTGCTTTGGCAAAGCCCAAATACAATTGGAACCGTCTTTATTGATATTTTCTATACCACATAGTGTTTGTAGGGATTGTGAGCATAATACAGATGCAAAAGTGAAAATCAAAGACTACTTTTAATTTATAATAATTCGTGTCAAGATTAAGAGAAAAAATGAGCTAAAATTAATTTTGGACCATAAGCGTAGTGGTGATAGTATGTAGGCAAAGATATCGGTTGAATCGTTGTTTTACGCTACTTTACAATATTTATAACTGTTTTGCATACATACGAATAATTGACGCGGACAACTCGCAAATGGGTGATATATGTACTCAGGTAACTCAACGAGGTGACAAATTACAAAATTCATTATATTCATTGAGTTTATTCATTATTGCATGCATTTCAAACAAATACGTGTGCTGTGAGGCATGCAATAGAGTCAGCGGTGTGAATATCACACAAATTTGTTGAACATTCATATAAATAAACTAGATGTTCTATTTATGGAACACTTGGAATTGTGGCTATTTTAAGTAATTATTACACGGTATCGAAACGACAAGTTCTAAAATAATTTTATATGTAAACGTGACTTTGTATGATATAACATAACATACATGAAATATTTTTCACTGTCAAATGATTGCACAAAACAATGATTTTACGTAATGCAACTAAACAATTTCATTACGTGAAACTGTAAATTTGGTTATGTAAAACAAGCAGACAATAACGTTATGTAAAACATTCAGACAACTGCGTTATGAAAAATAATCAAACAATTGTATTTGAGTGTATAAACAGTGCAAAAAAATGAAATTCGGCGAACGTAGGCCACCCGCTACTAATTTGTCCTCAACGTCACATTTAAGAGGCATGCCACAAATTCCCCAGCAGTTGTAAGAGATTCGAGCGAAAGAATTTCGCTTGATTCTCGTTATGGCTATGTTTGAGTCTTATTCAATTGTGTTTGACTTGTTCATTTTATTTATTCGACGCGATTTCGTAGATTTCTCGGAGATTTAATGGAGATCACATTATCATTTTTTTAAGATACGAATAAAACTTTAATATCAAAGTATCACCTAAGAAAATATTTTCTTGATCGTTATAGCCATTTCCTATGAGGATTTAATATAACTATATGCGTTATACTTGTGTATATCTATACAGGTATATTACATTATACATACTCAATATACATTAAAACAAGTGAACGACTTAAAAAATTCTACCAGTTGAACCCTGATACCAAGCGGCGTCGTTTGTAGATCGCTTTAGTCCATTAATATTACTTTTTTTCTGTTTGCACTAGCAAAACGGGAGTGTATAAGATAAGATAGAGTTTGTTCAACTTATTCCTCCGCACATAATCGTGTTTAAATTTTCGTAGCATTTGGTGTTGCTTATCGCAATTAGTTAGCACAGGCTAAATGTTAATAGCTCATTGTGTAACAGGCCTAATTTGATAGTATTGTTTTGTATTGTGTTTGTGTGTTTGTATGTAAATACACAATTCGGATCGCACACACGGGCAGGGAGCCGGTTGTTCTTAAAGGTCGCAGTGTGTCGTCCGCATAATGTTACCAATAGGGGAATATTGGCTACTGGCAATTGTCTGAGTAATTATAAGGATGTATAGGTTGCGCAATGAGTTGCGAGTCTACGTAACTGGTGGGTATTTCGTTGTAGTGATTAAACCCACTACTGAGTACGACCTAAGGTCTACCATAGGCAGCCTAGATGCGGCTCACCGTAGCGTGAATGTTTTCTTATCATCAACACCACCACCATCAAGGAATAGTCCTTGATGGTGGTGGTGTTAGGGCATAG
Organism: Calycopis cecrops; assembly: GCA_001625245.1. NCBI lineage: Eukaryota > Metazoa > Arthropoda > Insecta > Lepidoptera > Lycaenidae > Calycopis > Calycopis cecrops. Next base: position 83,019 of record LUGF01026018.1, read on the forward strand.
ACAAAACGCATTCGGAGCCCTTGGTAAGTACTGACATTCAAAAACAGATACTACTATGCGTTGTCTCAATTTCATTCCTCAAACCTAAGTCTAATTTTGTGAGCTAGAGGTACCTCCCTGATAGTGTTAGCCCGACTCGATTGTCTCACTACCTCTAAGACCCTTCAAATTCCTGTCACAACATCTAACAATAAATGCCTGCTGTGGTAATGATACAGACAGATAATTACTTAATTAGTGTTATGTCATATTTCCCCTCTTATCATTCCCCCCCTTACTGGCCCTCCATCCACAATATTAATATTACTTAGCAAACGCATCCAAATAGCGAGTTAAAATGCTAATGAACCGCAATTATATACGCTTCATTGTTGCAAAACGTTCTTCAAACCAACTTCCTCCACCGGAAAAGTGTAATAAAAAACACGGATTCGAACCCGTTATAAATTGATGGCGAAGTAACCGGAGTACGTAGCTTACGAATCGGGATGTATTGAATTACGACAAACAATAAATAAAGTCTAAAATAATGTTTTATATGTAAATACGTGAGGTATTGTTACAGCAACGAAGCTTGCTAAATCACAATATGAGGTTGATTTATATCTTAACGCTCTGATTACAGCCATCATGGGAGGCCCCATAAAAAAGGCCCTACCGAAATGTAACTCGCAAGAAACGTACCTGTGTTCCTCAGCGAGCCGAACGTTAACCTAAATTTAAATCTTATTAAATGTGAAATAGGATATTGGATTGAGTTGTTTCTTTTTTACGCGACTCGTAATAATTGGTCACTTTACGGCATAAGGAACGCGTAATTCATAAAATCCCGTAACGCGTAATCCGAGACCCGCCGCGGCTGAGGCGTTTTACGTCATTATGAGTAATTGTTTTTTAATCTGACATTATTTAAGGTTTAAGCCATTTTCGGCCGGTTTAATGAATTTTTATGCTGCAATTTCGTTTCTTATTTTCGTATTTCCGTTAGAGCAAAGTTTTTAATAGCACTTCTCATTATAATTTATACATAATACATTTTGCTAATATACTTTATATTTATTTTTGGAATAGCGATTCATGTTTCTGTATACAATGGGGTCGAAATGAGAGCATAGTGCAAGCATGCTAAGAAACTGCCGTGCAACTACTTAATTACCTCTGTCGGTATCTTTTTCACAACGAACAGCATATTCTTCGAAAATTTGTTGTAACTTTATTTGTGTGTGTGTTCAGCGCAATATCTTATGATATTTATTGGAACTGTAAAATTACAGGGAAAAGATATTACAGAATTAGATGAGATTTGAAAAAAGGAATATCGATGAACTTGATGATGATAATTTATTGCCTAGGTAGCTAAGGATCCAGTCATCAGTGTACGGGACGTCACGGTTCAGCACTCGAGAGAACTTTAGTAGTTAGAGTTGTAACGGCCACCTTGCGGCTTTGTTATAACATGTACACATATCGAGTCCATCTCAAGCGCATCACTAATTATTTCGCCGGCTCGAGAGCGATAACAAGGCCGTAACCGTGCAGCATCCATCGCTGTGCGAGTATTGGTGGACAATGGGCCTGCGTGAACTAGTGAAGCAGCCTAATCAAATTAACGAACTAATCTCGCGTCGCTGCACCGAGGAAATTCATTAATATCCTGCCCCGCGCCAAAACAGATGAAAAAGTGTCCGCTCGGAGTACGGGGTGGGGTCATGTAGGCAGTGCTCGGAAAAAAATTTCTTTCATTTTTTATGTGTAAATTCCTAAAGGTAGGCAACGGAATTTTCGGGGCCCGGTCTTTTTTCTATATAAAAGCCGATGATTAAGCTTACGTACCATTTTTTGGGCTTCGCGCATCGAAAATGTTTCACTAACGGTTTTAAAGCGGATCATATTTTTTTAGGACTACTTCGTTTAGGGAATTTGGAAATAAATCCCGAAATCCACGTTGCGCATTGCTTCGCCTGTATTAAGTTTTTGATACGGTTAAACCATTTTTCAGAATCGAATACCTCTACAATTTTCATTTCACATTATATTTCACATATGTTAACAAAGTAAATAGCGTATAAAGTTTAAAGTCTGAATACTTTGTTAATAAGTCAATGCAAAAAAAAAAGTATTTATATTAATAATTTTATTTGGTTAAAAAAATAAAAAGTAAAAAAATATTAGTATCAGTTTGATTTAACGCGCCACGCCGCGCGCCGATTCTGAGATTTTCAGTGGCTGGAGGTGCCAAAGTCTTCTTATCTATATGCAAGGATAATTAATTATAACGATTAATTACTGTTAGTTCATCATTTAGATTATCTTGGCTTCTTGCATGTCACTTTCAGAATTTATAATAACAAATATCTCTGTGTCTATACTCTGTCGAGTTTAGTGCGGTTAGTGAATTTCCGGTGACGATTTTGGGGGTAAATTTTTATCACATACAATGAACCTTTTTATGAGTACCGACGCCCGTGGCAACCCGCATAGTGATTAACAGTCGCCCTTGCCTTTTTCCCCTTCCGTGGGCCACTGGAAACTCACAGCACGAAATGTTACAGAATTTTTAACCGGTATTGTGTGAGCGAGTTTTCCCGGGTTTTGCCGGTCCAATCTTGCATGTTACAACCTCTTACTATATTAGACATGCATTAGCATATATCAGTAAGTATTCTAATAATATATCTGTGGACTTTTACACACTAATTTAGCCTAGCCCCGTAGTAGCCGCAAGGGCTTGTGTTAGGGATACTAGATAACGGAAATATATTTAACATGTTTTATAAATTTAAGATTTTTATTATAGAAATCTATATGGTAATAAACATCCATGACTTAAGCGGGATTCGAACCTGCGGCGTCTGGTACAACATGCTCCGCTCATCCGAGCTCTGTACCACTGCGCCAGTCGATGTCTACTATTCTGTTAATGATGATGCGTTAACGCGAATATTACTACTAATCACATTTTTTTATAATAAGTATCCTGTTCCTTAAGAAAACGCCCTGACATTACCGGATCATAAATGGGAAACACGGTGGACTTTCTAAAAACTCAACAAATAAATTTGATACGTATATTAATAGTTATTAAATTTCTATTCGATGTTTACAAGCAACGAGGCTGATTATTATGCAAAGTGAAAATCGCCTGCTCTATAATTATTTACACAGCTATTATAATTAATTACATTGTATCGATATGTTGAATTTATAATAAGGAATGCAGAAAAAATTGCAGCGGAAAATATATACAACGTTTGCTTTATATACGTAATTTTATAATTGTAATTAATTGTGATTTCAATTTGTTTACATTATTGTTTTTTGCGGGGAAACGCGTTTGGTTTACCTTGTGTGTATGTATATGCAATGGATTCAGTTAGTACTACTCGCGCAATTTAACTTAAGGATGCTACCGCAAGAATGCTATACTTATCCTATGACATCCCACAGGAACATACTATCCTGCTTTAATCCAAGTTACCATCTATGTGTTTGCCGAATGTCATGAAAATCGGTTCAGCAGTTTTGCGGGAAGGAGAAACAAAAAACAAACAAACATTTTTCACTTTTGTATTTACAATAGTAACGTCGATTGAAGAGTAAGGCCAGATGTGGTCTTACGGAAATCGACGTCCAGAGGCCAGATCTGGCCTTATGGGAAGGAAGAAGTAAAATAAAATATAAATATATAAAAACACTACATACTCACAACAGCGGTATTTAATATTAATTAATATTAATTTTAAACTCGAGAAACTATCATATATTATTTTTAAACAATTTTTTACACACCGTAAATTGGCTATTACGTCATCGGGCTAAGGCTCAAGTTAAGTTGCGCGTGTAGTAAACTAGTATTCCTAAAGCTAGTAAACTAGTAGTAAACTAGTATCCCTAAGCTATCTTTGTCTGTATATTCTATCTACTAGCAAACTAGGATAAATTTTATTCTTAAAGAAAGTACGTATCTACTTGTTTCAACATATATTTATATAATTTACAATGTCGCGAATGCTTCGTTTCCAAATTATTTTTTTTTACTCATTACTATGATGCAAAATTTTGAATTATTATTGTGTCTTAATAATTTATTAAAATATATAAATACTAGCTGCTATTATATTTTTCGATCCCGTGGAAATATCGAGATGAAAATTAGATGTTGGGCGATTGTTAGACCTACCCGATATGCACACAAAATTTTATGAGAATCGGTCCAGCTGTATCGTAGGAGTTTAGTAACTAACATTGTGACGAGATAATTTTATATATATATAGAGATAAATTAGCAATCATAAAAAACTGCGCATTGGTAATCTACACGGCCATATCTGTCCTTAACCACTGACACAACGTATCGGGGAACCTTGACCAAATGCACAGCTGGTTAGGGGACTCCGAAGAGGAAGGATTGTTCCGCGTCACTTAACACGCGTTGCTGTGGAATGGGGTCAAGTTCCCGACCGGGCTCGCAGTCCCGCGGTTTGAAAATATTGGGAGTTTTCTCACGAGTTTTCCATTTGTGGACCATTGGGATGAGGTGACAGCAATAAATGTGCAGAACGTTTAACCGTGAGGATATTAATGGGCGTCGGTAGGTACCAAAAAGCTTCGACTTCTCGTTTGTACTGTGCCATAAAAACAAGTAATGAAAAATAAAGAAAACGTTTACCATTATAGTAATTTATTAATTTTTCAATTTGGTTATTTTTGTATTTAAAAAAAAAAATGTCTATTCGCTACTGCAATATTTTTTGTCATGGATTATTGTCTGAAATAAACGTTTAAATAAAAAACAAGACATAAATACGGAGAATAATACCTGCCCACCATAGAGACTAATGCTAAAACGTTGTTCAATTAGAAACATATCACAATCAACAGCCACAGAACAGATCAAAGGTCCATTTAGGGAAGTGGATATTTCGGCTCGCATTCAGATCAAAAGGTTTACAGATATCGTATTAATAGGCTTAGTAACTGACTTCGACTAAAATCGATGTTAAGCATTAGCGCATCACGCATCGGTTTAAGACCTAATCTGTATCGATATTGAACACGAGTTTCGGATTTATGAAGGTGTATTGTCCACAATACGTGGCGCCGGACTTTGTGATTGTCTGTACTAATAACATTAAGCACGTGTATTGAGAGACAATAATTGAGATTTGAGACCGCAGACAATTAGAGGTATTAGTAGATAGTACTTGCAAGTATTGGCTCTTCGATTTGATTATGTCCCATGTGTGGATCATGATTCGTCATAGAATTTTTGCTATGGGTTTTTCATATTAACTTACCTGATGGTAAATGTGATCGATCAGTAGGGTTGATATCAAGTGGCGGAGGTTGGATGTCGTAAATTTTATTTGGATGTTTATGGGCGTCAGAAGGCTCCCATTGCAAGTTCCTCTTTCCTTCCTCCCTTATATACTATATAAAAATTAAAAACTAAGTAAGGTTTGTGTGAGTCCCTACATACACACAATATAAAGATGATTAAAGAAAGAAAGAAAGATAGAAAGAAAGAAAACATTTATTTGAGTCAACACAAAAGACACACACACCTATTTTGCAAATAAATGTGTTATTATTATTATTAATAACTACATTAGAAATACACGTAGGTATAATAAGTAAGATAATGACTAAAATAGTATGCTATCCAGAATTTTAATTGTAGTGTAATTGTAATATCAGATGAGGATGGACACATTTATTATACACTTTAAGGTATAACGTGGTTAAAATGTTAAAAATCTCATTTCTGCATTTAAAATTATAATAGGTTAATTATAACGAATAAAGTAGGGAGTGTCGAGTAGAGTTAATAAAAGTGCACACAACTTTGTCGTCACTACAGCTTATTATGCTAGGCGGGCCTACTCAGGCTTAAAGTTAAATAACCTAAAGTGCATGCCAATATAATGTGGTGGAGTGCTAGACTGCACAGTAATATAGCCTGGGGGGGATGCCAGACAATTGAGTAACTCACGTATAATTTAATTACATATTCCGTCGTTTATACCAATCTCAAATTCGTGGCTATTAAATTATTTTCAAAAATTGAATTCCTCGCCTCAGACTGGCGGGAGAATGTGTGCAATTTTAAATTCGAATATCGAACGCTTATCGAACTTTTTTTTATTTATTTAAACTTTCCAATGTCTGTTACACTTTGGTGTACGTAATAGATATTTGCTATGTTTAATGCGCTAAGTGCATTAACTATTTAATTGATTACGTTATTTGAAGATAATATTGAAATAGACAATAGTTTTATAAATTCAATGAAATTAATAGCTACATAGGTAACATAGCGAAGTACTACTTATTTACTTTCCGTTACAAACTATTGGTACTCCACAAAATCGTATTATATGTAAAATACCAGCTCGAAATTTTTGCAGGGCGAAGCGAGCAAATCTAGTTTTTACTCAACATCGAATCCGAAAATCGGTCGGGAAATAATCGAGAGAGGAGTATCGAATCGTTGCGGAAATTGCGCCATTTGACGCAATTTTAAAAGGTGTCGAGGTCCCACCGATTGGCATCGGTGCTACGATATTTTTTTAATATGTAAAATAAAGCGACCATTTCTCTTCGACAACAAAAGTGAAATGACGCTACTCTTTTTAACGTCGAGCAATATCTTGCCATCATACGATTTTATGAAGACTCTTAGTTCTGATCCTTTTTTTATAAGTACCTACTTTTGAAAATTTGTAAAAAAAGCAATTTATCATTAAAGTAAGCAAACCTAGTGATATAAAACTCATTTTAATACGTATTTCTTTATTTATATTAGCCAATAGAGGTAATAGGAGGAAGGAGGGCTAAATATCTGTATAACCTCTATGCGGATGTCTATGGGCGTCGGCGTCGGTAGCCATGAAAATGGCTAAGACTGCACGTTTCCCCTTTATACAAAAAAAAAATACGTTTAATATTTAAACATCTTTTCATAATTACATATTGTATTTACTAAAGAAACGTAGTAAGAACTTAGTAAGAGGTAGTGCCACGCTGTATGCTTGCATGTAGCCGAATTGGGCCGGCACGACCGGGGAGGTACCTCTCGCTTACACGAGACCGGCGTGAAGTGACAGCTGTGCTGTCGCGTTTCGTGCGGTGTGTAAGTAGCCGGTGGCCCATGGAGGTGGGAGGAGAAAGGGGGGCAGCGCATCTGTATAGTCTTTATGCAGATGTCTATGGGCGTCGGTAGTCATCAAAATGGCTACAACTGCTCGTTTGCCCCCCTATACCATAAAAAAAAAAAAAAAAGTGGAATGAAAATTTGTATGAAAAAACTGCACATTTCAGCCACTAGGTAGCGTAGCAGAAGCTTGTGCCCTATGTTCGATCTTAAGCACTTTCCTGACTGCATGCCAGCCACTTTAACCATTCCGTCTCCTCCATAACCCCAATCAATGCTATCAGTAGCGTATTATCTCCAATACGCTTAACTAATTAATTGCTGTAACATCTACATACCCGCGTAGCATTAATTAGACATTAGTGATTTGCTCTGTAGTATCAATTATCTATACATAAGGGCTATTGTTTTTAATTATATCCGAATTGGGATCGTGTAAGCATAGCACCACTTTAGCCGAACGTGGCGTATCCCAATGCTAATTTTAAGCATTAAATACTTACAAGGAACAACAATGTCATATTGACAACATTTAAATTACATTTTCGTGTAATTTAGTGTTTACTAATAAACGTAAATAGAACATAGAACATTTTGGAAGTTCACATTTCAACCACCAGTTGCTATGCTAGTCTAGAAACTCGTTCAAATATCATAGGTTACTTACGAGTTTTCTGGTAGGTATTAGACTTATGCAAATATTTAATAAAAAATATAGAATAGAACTCGAAAGATTCTCGAAATCACTCCCGTAACGATGGTTGGGGTTGCAATCGAAACTACTTACAGCTTTAATTCATATCTATCCATTTTTGTTTGCGTGTATAATGGATTTTTTTTGAAATGGCTTGATTTAAACCTTAGCCTAATTATCGAATACTGATTTAACTTGATTTCTTATTATAGAAATAGGAACATAATACAAGATACTCGGTCTCGGCCGGCGTAAAGTGACAGCTGAGCTGTCGCGTTTCGCGTGTAAGTAGCCGGTGGCCCATGGAGGTGGGAGGAGAAAGGAGGGCAGATCATCTGTATAGCCTCTATGCGAATGTCTATGAGCGTGGGTAGTCATGAAAATGGCTCCGACTGCTCGTTTAATAAGGAGTCTAGTAGGGAAGTGCTTACCTCTCATAATAACTGCGAAGTAGCGGCTGGCGCTTCGCGTTTCCTACGGTTTGTGAGAATCCCGGATAACCCAAACAAGATGGAGGACAATGATTGCATTGTCATAAATTGTTATACATTTAATGCTCACTTAATTGATGAACACAATTGATGTTAATATCGTTTTCTATAATAAAGATTTTTTTTTTGTAATAAAATGAAGACTTATTATTTAAACTATGTCTTTTATAGACATATTTATACATTATAGTAATTTGCTATTCGTCTGTGAGAACTCCTAACGGTTATCTGCCAAATAACTAACTACCAAATATCTAAGTTAGGGCCGATACTTGAATGAAATTTCGATGATTAGCGCTATGTATTCACATGAATTAAGGATTACCTTACCGTGATTTATGTCTAAGCATAGGCATGTTTTAGAGATTATTTTAGAGATATAAAGGTTGTTGTACATTTGCAGCTGATTGGGCCGACTGGAGATTTGTAGATTTGTATAATGACTGCTACGCTGTGGTGATTATTTTTTTGGCCTATTTGAGGGTTGGGACGGACAAAGGCAACGCACAGCAATTTCTATTTGGACACATGCTTATGGGATATTTTTAAAAAAGAATCGAATGCTTATTTGTTCATAATGAAGTACAAAAGAAAAAGAGTTAAATTTCGTCTGGCACAGTGGTAAGAGCTCGGGTAAGCAGAGCAAGTTGCACCCGGGTTCGCTGGTTCGAATCCCGGAAACCCTGAAGTGCCGTTGTCTAGTACCCGTAATACAAGTCCTTAGGTTACTTAGCACGGGGCTAGACTAACGTGGCATATAAGTAGATAGTGCTTATTATTTACCATCATCCCTAAATTCCTAACATTAATTGATTTGTGCCCTGTTGCTGACAGGCCCGTGGCACCCCAAACAGGCGGCCGATGGCACCCGCGGGGTTTTAGCGGGTATTCGGCTGCGTCGCGAGTCAAGCACACAAAGATCCACACGCAGCGCGGGGAAATGCATTTTACATTTACATTTACCCGGCGAAAAAAACATCAATTGATTTGCTCCCAAAGTCACAAGAAACTACACGTATTTATTTTAACCGAACGACATAGAGCATGACTACTACTACTACTACTACTACTACTATTCTTTTAATTTTCGATTTCTAACATTCTTTTTATTCTTTTAAAATTCGCATATATATAACATATATTCGCCCTCCTTCCTCCACCGTCAATCGGTCAATAGCTGTACTAAAACACCGTACAAAATGCGACAGAACAGTTGTCACTTTACGCCGATATTGTGTAAGTGAGAGATACCTCCCCGGCCGTACAAGCCCTATTTGTCATGCATGCATGCATGCAGCGTGGCATATTATAACTACTACTAGATATTTTCAAGCTCTACCGATTATTACAATACAAAAAAAAATAACTCTAAACATTGTGTACATATCACAAAGCACTAAACGCCTGTACCTAAAGTGGTGAACGCCAATTTCACCATTGACGTGTTCGTTGGCGCCCTTAACAAAAACACCCAGCCAACGCCCTCATTATAATTCAAGAATTTCATTTTACGCCGAGAAAGCGATAAAGTATTATTAACAGCATTTACTACTTGTATCGCTAAGTCTTAGGTGTTTTATGCAAGTTTATAATAATCTCGGGGACGGAACGCACTACGGATATATTTACTTGTATCGCTAAGTCTTAGGTGTTTTATGCAAGTTTATAATAATCTCGGGGACAGAACACACTACGGATATATTTACTTGTATCGCTAAGTCTTAGGTGTTTTAAGCAAGTTTATAATAATCTCGGGGACGGAACACACTACGGATAAATTTACTTGTATCGTTTATTTAGCTATTTAACAAACCTAACGTTCCAGATGTTTTAGGGGCAGTCGCGATCACGGATGACTAAAATGATATACGTCCTGAATTAACAAGATATCTTTATTTCTTTATATCTTTATTAATACGTAAAGCAAAAACTTAGGGTACATTTTTCAGAAAATTGCACGGACGGAGGAGTATGAAATTGGCACACTTGTGGTTTATGTGTAAGAGAAGTGCAGAGCGGTAATATTTTTAATAATAATGCTATAAATTACATTAATTCAATAAATAAAACATTACACACACTGCCATGCATTAGACACATTGATACATGTGACGCCGTATATTTACTGATGAAGTTTATGTCTCTTTTGCAAGGGTTGAATTAAATATAAAAAAGTAGGTACATGAATATTTCGAATTGTTGAATGCGATGATTATCGAAAAAATACTTTATCTTACAGCCGTGAGATGTTGTGTTCTGAGTTTGATTAATAATAAATCAAACCCAGTCTCTCCTTTACTCGATTATTTTTGAAGCAAGGCGATCTACGCCGAAGTATATCTACCACTCGAAAAAATAGACATAACTCTAACAATTCGTGTGAAAATAGCTCAGAATTCTGTGACAATCCACAAACATTACCAGTTATATACTACAAGAAAATTAAAGAGGTCACAGTTTTTTAATCAAGAGTGTGCGTTGCGAATCGCAATGAATTCTTAGGGAAGGAAACACCCAGAAACATGGAGTAATCGCAAGTAATTCCCTCAGTAGCATGAACCCTGAAGGGAAAGGGTGGGCGTCACAGCTAGCGAGTTTTAGGGCTGCGACTTACCATGCATGAAATGTTTGATCGAATCTTCAATACAATATTTTCGTTGCTGTTTTGTTAACGTACCGGTAAAGTTGTACTGTGGCACGGCACGGGTTGATGTAGGATCAATATTTACTATTGAGTTTTTCATTTTTTAAGTTTTTTTGCGTTACATCAACTCGTATTTCAATTGCGATGAAATAGTGCAATGGTAGTAGCATAATAACTTATGTTATATTAATATAAATCATATACACATATAATTTTAAATTATATATAGATTCCATATTACATATAAAACGATTGATAGAGGCCAATAATGATAATAATATAACAGTTGTTTTTCAAAAATCACCAAAACAAGTTCCTATTTATAAAAATAAATAGAAACTTTTCTATAAGTCTTGTTAAACGATAGATCACCTTACTAAAAGTTAAGTTAAAAACTTTTTGTGATATAAAAATATATACTTAATAGTTTCGACACATTTCTATTGTAACAGAACATAAATAAAATAGAAGAAGAAATTCCACAATGTATTTCAATATTAAAATATATTAATGGATACATCCAAGGCTGCATATATTTTATACCTCAAGACACCGGCCACTCGACTGCCGAACAGAACGTTACCCCATCCAGTTTGAGGTCAAAACTGTTTTCCCGAACGCGCTCACTGTTCCGGAACAATATCACGGTGCCGCTTTTTAAATATAAAATATACGGACGGATGCACGGACATGACGAATTTATAATTATTCATGTTATGCATATGGCGTTTAATTGCATTTCTTACTTCCAAATCCGTCCCTGTTGCGTCAAAGTAACGATAAAATGGAGTATTAAGTATTAAATTCATCAATCATTAACTGTCCATTTTAGTGTGCTCCTGAATATAGGTCATTCAATGAACGCCAAAACAGTACCCGAGCTTTGAGCAGCCAATTATTTTCATATATTTCTAATATATGATGCTTAAAAAGGTTTTTATTGTATGTCTTAAGTTTTAATAAGTGAATTCATAATCGTTTGAGACGTTTAAGAATTGATGATCGATACAGCCCTTTATGAAATTATTTAACAAAGTTACATTTTTGCAATGCCAATTTTTAGATTGAAGCAAATATGTCACATAAAAATCATAACCTTCTTTCCAAAATTCGGTTAACAAAGGGCGGTTATCATAGCTCATAAATAAATTAATTAGGAGAAACATTCTTATATTAGACGATTCGATGTTATCAAAGTAGTTAATGTTATGACTAAGTAATTATCCTGTAGCTGGCTAATCGTGTTTAATAAATTGTTTTACAAAATAATAAGCACTAAAAACTTGTAGATAATTTTATCGCTACTAAAAATTTGAATAATTTCGGTGCCACTAATACGAATTAATTAATATGAAATGTGGAATATGCGTGGGTACTTTTATATGTTTTATTCATGGAAATGTTTTTTTTTATGAATGATATCTTAATAACGTGTTCCTTTTGACGCGTTCTTTTTTTATATGTTAAATAATATAATTTGTTTTAGATAAAAATTTTACGATATGTTAAATGAATTCTTTTGGCGCTTTATTATAAACATTAAGTCGTTAATGTGTCAAAGGGGCTTATTTATTTAAATAGGAATTTAACGTGTTGTTTTTTGTGTATTTAAAACAGTAGCAGCTATAAAGGTTTGATTTATGTCAGCATAAAAATTTATAAATGATTTATTGGCGCATCTAGATGAAAAATATAGAATTAATATGTTTGAAGTTTTGAACTGACTCATTTTATCTATGTCTGGCACGTGAGAGTCCAGGGAGGAAGGAAGAGAAGTTCATAGGTCAGAAGAATATAGATATTTATAGAGGTAGTCGCGAAAAGGCTAAGTCTTCTTGTATGCCTTTTATAGTAATAAAAAGCAAATATGTTTCTTTCATAGATATGTTGTTGGATGTAACATTATGAACATCCACATTGGTAACGTTTTTGAAGATTTCTGCAATTTTATATTCCTTCGCTTACTAAGGCACATACTTACCGTTGTACGTAAATTACATTCAAAGTAACACCAAACAAGTGAAGGTTACGCTGTCACATTTAACGCTCTACAAAAACCCCTGATGTCCCAAAACAAAACCTCAAACATTGTACAAAAAAATTAAAACATCAAACCGCACCGAACGTTACATTCACCTTAATGATCCACATAAAGATATGGATGAAAACAAATTATATAAATATAAATTAGGGCAGCACAGCCCTACGGAGGGGAAAGGGTATATAGCGGGCTATCGCATACTTGATTTTATCATAATGATTATTAACATGTGAAACGGCGTACCAGGTACCGGCGTTCGCCCTAGATATGTTTGACATCAGTCAGTTATTTAATACAAGCAATTAGAGCTGGCGCAAAGTTTTCGATTAGCAGCCTGTGGTTGTCTTTAAGTGGAATTTAAATTGCTCGAATCGATTCTGTACCGAATATCAGGTGTGTTTTGGTTGTTCGATTTTTGAAGTTTCGATTGCAATATCGATGGCGAACGAATAAGAAAAGTTGTGGAATCGATTTGTATTTGTTGTTATTCGAGTAAGTGGCACTTCAATTTCGTATTCTGTTGTTCGATTTTTAAAACCGTTCGTTCGTATGTTTTAGACAATATCGGTATCGGCTGAATAGGCCAATAGTTGTAAATAATAGTTTGTTTAAACTATTATTATTAATTATCAAACAATTGGAACGTCGATCTGAACTCGCACACTAAGGTAAGCGTGCTTTATATCCAGATTTTAAATTTCTCAGCACTATATTTCAAAAAATCAAACCTCTCTTCGGTTTTGATTTTGCAAATCCCCATAAACACGGAACCCAATATATCCAAATCGGGGAGGTATGACGCGAACAGATACATGCGTTAGCACAGTGGCCAACGGGACATCCATCTATAGTGCGAACGTGAAAACAGCACATCTTTCAATCACGCGTATAACTGAGTGCGGGACATAAATTTACTACACATTTTGCACGCCACTAAAATTCGCACTAGTTTTTTTTAGTTAGTTTTTCACGACCGTTTCCCGGGAGGCACCGTCAACTGTCTCCATTTCGGCTTTTTTCGCAACTGATATAATATAATAATATTTGGGCAATATTATATTTTATTATCTTGTGGCAGACTGTTATATATAACTTGATTGTAGCTGTAATATAACTTGACATTTATTACATTTTATTATATTGTGGCAGATTTAAAAACTATTACGAGTTTTGGTAGAAAAATTGTAGTAAACTTATGTCTCACTCATGCATTTAAATTCTATGTGGATTTCCAAAAATCCGGCCCATAGGAGCAACAAACTAACATTCTTAAATAATAAATAAATAAAATGTTTATTCAGTATTACAAATTATATTAATTTCGTCCATATATAGGAGTTTCCTTTTAAGTACATACTTGTGGCAAGAGTCTCCGCTACTACATAAAAAATAATTGATATGAAGATACCACATAAGTCTTAACCCACTTATGAATTAGATTTTTACAATTGTCTTTGCTATGATTACTTTTCAAACGGAGATGCACACACACAAGTTTTATTGTCGAGCACATGCGGCGTTTATGTTAATTACGATATAACATGCATAGTGTGCATGTGTTTGCAGGTGCAATGCCAGATGCGTGAAGCGGCAGCTGTTGGGGCCCAACATTATAATAAATATATTAATTATAAGAAGGGATGCCGATGTTGCTTGAATATTAAAAGCGCTACCGAAAATTAATTTGTTATACAGTGAAATTAATTGACGCTCTACGTGGGTTTTATCAAAACTACAAACGCTTGCTGAATTGTCATGGCCCATGGAGGGGGGAGTGGGGCAACGCTGTGTACTATGCGGATGTCTTTGGGCGACGGTAGTCATGGTGGCTCCGACTGCTCATTTGCCCCCTTAGTAAAAAAACAACATCATTGACTGCCTTATTATGGTACATTGTAAATAAAAGTTGTCAGCTACATTATTTGTAGCAGTATAGGGCAGCACAGATTGGAGAATTTTCTTATATCAATCGCACTTTTTAACATCCTGTACACAGTCCCCGCCGGGGAAGGAGACGACCTCGGGGCATGCATCAGTGTATCCATTAGCGAATCTAGTTTCATTACGAACAGGCACCTTTGTCATGTTCTCATGCATTAGAGCCTCACACCTAAAAACCTTTGACGTCGCCTGATTGCTATGGAAATTCGCTGTTACATATTTCACGCAACTCTTCTATTTGGTCGGCCTTTGGTGGGGTGAATTAAAAATGTACTTAATTTGCACTTTCTAATTGGATAGGGACTTTTACTATGTGATTCGACGCCAAAATAGCTTGTTACCTAGCCTGACCCTATCTCCCCTTTAGGATAAAATAAAGGATAGATGCGACAACACAATCAACAGGTTTAAGTAACACCTTCCTTCAGCTGCAATACAGCAATAACTACAAAGTGGAAGTAGTAGTAATTTCTTACCATTAGAATTAGTGCCACACTGCATGCATGCATGTAGCCGGCACGACCGGGGAGGCACCTCTTGCTTACTCGAGACCGGCGTAAAGTGACAGGAGTGCTGTCGCGTTTCGTGCTGGGTGCAAGTAGCCGGTGGCCCATGGAATGGTGGAAAGGAAGGCAGCGCATCTGTATAGCTTCTATACGCATGTCTATGGGGTTGTCATGAAAATGGCTCCGACAGCTCGTTTGCCCCCCTATACCATAAAAAATATCCGAGGAACCTTATACTTTAGCATATTTTACACTGAAGCATATAGTAGCTAATACTGTACAAAAATAGGTAATGCCGTTGCTGTGCAATCGAATTGGGCCGTCATGATCTGAGAGGTACCTCTTGATTAGGTGATACCCCCAAAAAGTGACAGCTATCGCGTTTCATGCGGTTTGTAGTCAGTCCACTAGGGCGATAGGAATGTAGAAAGTCAACGCATCTGCAACCGTTCCGATATTAATGGGCGCAGGTAATCGCCAAATGATTCCAATCGCTTGTTTAGCCCCGTATGCTATAAAAAACCATTCACAAGAAAAGGAGAAGTTGAAACGTCAAACCGTCTATTCTGGAAACCAGTAGGAAACACGTGGAAACAACGGCATTCGATACGGGTCATGCGGGGGCAACTGTAGCGCCAATCTAAATATAATGCGGGCGAAACCGCAGGGCGCGCTTGGATTTTAATAACGTATGTGTACTTACCTCAAAGCATTTTCAGTTCTATCAATAAACTATAAAACTTTTGTGTAAGAGGTAGTGCCAGTGCTGTATAACAGCCGAATTAGGCACATAGATGAGAGTGATAGTTACCATCGGCTTTGTCTCAAATCAAAATTCTGCCACCTTTATTGAGACCACCATCTGAGCATCACATATACTGAACAGGTGCTGGCGTAGACAGAATTGCACTTTCTATTCCTTCTCATGTTCCGATGGGAAGTCAATCAGACACGACCGGAGAGAAATCCGCGAGACCGAATCTTACGTGCCCTCAGAGGGACACGACGAGCTTTCAGACTTAGGAATGTTTAACACTGTGCTGACCCACCACTCGTTCCCACCCCGGCTACTCAGCGGCAACAACAACCCATTGATATGATCTCAGGGAGTCCGAGGGATAAGCGACAACTGTCTTGGGACCCGCAACGAATTTAGTCAGAAGAAATAATAACTTGGTATTTCCAGACCGATACGACCTAGGGATCTTCAAGAAAAGAGCTTATTCTTTCCTCAAAGGTCGGCAACGCATCTGTTAGACCTCTGGTGTTACGGAAGTCTGTGGGCGTTGGTGTTCACTTTACATCAGGTGACCTAAATGCTCGTTTGCCTCCTATGCTATAAAAAAAAAACTTACTTAGTACTGTTGTTAGAAATTACAAAATCCCCATAACATTTAGTGTCCTACTCGGGATTTGAGCTCTTCACTGTAGAGCATGCTTACTATTAAAACACGCCATAAAAAAGACAACAAGACCATCAGATTCACGTTTGTCTGGAGTTAAACATTGTTAAATGCTTTATTTGTTGTACCACGCATTGTCAATCCGATATTTACAGTTCCAATTTGTGTGTAAACTTCTACGTGGTTCGTAGCGCAACTTTTAAATTGAGAATGTTTTTGGTCTGCTTTTTAAATTGGTGAATATTTTTTTAAAAACTGGCCAGCATTGAAAGATGAAATGTCATTATCGTAAGCCTTTATTGGTCCACTGCTAAAAAGTTACCTCTTTCAATAAACGTCAGAACAACCGATCAATTGCGGACTGCAGGGAAGTCGTCTTCCCATCTGGTGAGGGGTCAATCAACACTTCGTCATCCTAAACACGTCATCCACTCTAGACCCTTACCTTAGATGAAATATTTGGAGAGTTTTTTTTAAGACATGTTAAAATGTAAATACCGTGATACTTAAAAATTAAAGCCAACTAGAAAAAAGATCCAAATAAAAGGTGTACAACAGTGAATTATTTTTTAAATACCTTTACGATATTATATGCTGAACTTACTTACCTTAAACTTTAAAAGAAATGATAAAAAATAGGAACGGAACACGCGACATTCACCACATTTTATTTCTGTATGTTGTACGTATGTCTATATTCATATCGAAATAATTAATCGACGATGTTATATTTTTCCAGGCCCTCATTAATAAAACACGCCTTTCTGCAATGAACCGTGAAAACTTGACGCTGAAAAAGAGACGGATTTGTGAAATTTATTTAAATTAAATGAATGTTTTTAATTTAATATTAATTGTCTGTAAAACGAATTTCAAGTTGGATAATTGAGTCATTATTACACTACTACTACACGCATTACATAAAGAGAAGTTTCTGGGGGAAAAGAAGTTGTTCATTAACGCTATAGTGACATTTTAGTAGAATGCGAATGGCACACGAAGAATGACACTATAAACAAAGGTAGACACGTTTATAAGACATTTAATTTTTATTACCATTCTAATAAAAGTTGATGGGACACCCTGTGTAACTCTTGTAATTAAAGTAAGACGTTACACAATCTGGGCGTTGGTGTTTTGACAAACAAATATGTAGGAGACCTACGTTAGGTACGTATGTTTTTTTATTGGAGATCTAAACTCCTGTCGGTTTTTTCGGGACCGATTTGTTTCATAGTTTTAAATTTTTCAGCATAAGATACTTTCTTTGAAGTGTCGAAACACATTAAGTTCACCTAAACAGATAATTTATATCGAGGAATATGAGGTGTATAAATTGTAATTAGTCCATAAGAATTATAGTTTTTGATTATAATTTATGCGATTACTGACAAAATTAAGAAATATTTTATTGCTTAGTTAATCCTTAGAAACAGCTAGAAATAAAATAAGTATGACGCGTTCAGGGCCTCTTTCATACATAATAAAATTAAGAAGTCCTACATAATTAATATCTATTGTAGCAGATTTTATTTGGTTAGTCCAAGTATCCGATTACTCGAACGGGGATGTCACCGGACACCCCCGTGGTAGTGGGGCAAAAGGCCGATTTCTTAGTCAATCACCATAGTTATTGCGATACAAACTTCATCAAAATCTGCCAATCCTTGTAGTTAACAACATAATATAATCGAACGTTTCCGTTGCTCAGGTTTACACTTGCAGATAGCGAACGGAAAACCGGGAATATTTTAAATGTTGATCGAGTCAAACGACCTCTGCTGTCACGCGGGTATGACGTCAACTGACGTCACCGCCGTTAATATTCATATAGAAAATATTAGGCGGGTGGTTCGCCCCCCTCGCGGGAGAAGGGGGCGGGGGGTCAGCGATCGGCCCCTCGCGCCGGTAGCCACTCCAACACGCTCTGCTCGCCTTTAATGAACTTTATGTCGCCGACCGGAATAGGAGAACACTTCTTTGCCGGCTTTGCCGCTATCGTATGTTAGTGAACAATGCCCGTGTGTAAAGTAACTTGGAAAGGGTGGGCGCGAGCCACTTTGCTTGTTCTTATTGTTTTTGCTCTATACCAACTCAAATGGCGTGAAAATGTACGCTTTCAAAAGTTTTGTATCAGTTTCCCTTGTTTAAATGCGAAACGCCAACCCGTGACTACATAATTATGCATTGACAGAAAATTTTATTCATTTTTGAATAGCCATGCATAAATTATAAATTAAATCGCACTAGACGAAAGACGAGGGACTCAATTACACGTAAGTGACGGATAGAGCGAAAAACAAAATTAAAACCGCATGCGGATTGCGTCGCGTCATGACATTGACATTGGACACCCAGACATCGATTAACGAACACATCTTTTAGTGACATAAGTGGACGCGTGTAATGAAAAGTCATTCGGATGCGTCGGCGGGCCGATGACAATGATACACCGACGCTGAAAGGACGGCAGAAGCAAATGAAAGCGTTGAGTGGTCTTCGATAAGACAAAGCGGAACGGAATCGAATGTCACGCGAAGTGACGCCGCGATGACGTTCGATATCATCAACCCTTGCGGTGACTGTTGAAACCATTGTGCATTAAACATCATACGAGGGATTGGTAATCTGAATCGCATTTGCCATTTCTTTGGTCGGACACCAATTTCCCTTAACGTCAATTGTATTGTTTCAGCGGCATTTTCATTTCATTGGCATTTTCAGTGCGTGCTTTAACGAACGGAAAAGCGAGTAATATTCTTGAAATGATTTGTTAACATACTCTAGGTAAAAATATTATTATTGTATTGAGAAGTAGTTTTTAATTATGTTTATTTGTTAGAGGGTTGTCGATCTTCGAAACTACTAATCATTATTTAGGTATTATGGTTATGATTATTCGATCATCATTATGATTGAACAAAAATAGTACAAAAATAATCACTCGTATGAATACACGGACCACAGTTAGTTGTACATATAATATTAAAAATTGTCTAATTAAATCGTTAGATTTATAATTCTATTTCAATGTTAGGTCGTTGGTTTTATAAATTTTATTTGTCGTGAAAGTGGTTACTTATTGAATATAATTGATAATATTATAGAACAAACTCTATTTTCTATTAATGAAAGTACTTGAGAGCCGGATGAGCATCAGTTCAGCCCTCAATAAAGTCTCACTTTGTAATAACCTTTACCGCGCAAACGCTCTTGAACAACTTCTGTAAACTTGTTAACTGAGAGGTTGCGTCTAGCATCCTATTGTGAAGGCGTACCAACTGCTCCTTAAGAAATACTCACTTTGTGAGAAAATTACAAACCGCTATCTTGAGCGTGTGCTTCATACGATAGCATCATCAGCCCCTATCCGCCTAAATTGAAATAAAAAAAATTTTAAAATATTTTTCTTTCAGTAAAAATTAAGAAGATCAATTATCTGCAACTCGCATCCATCCTATATACTAGTTACTAAATTGTAAATTAATTCCTTTTGAAATCCGTCAAAAGTATATGGAGACAGAATTTTATTGAATGAATTGGACGATTTGTTTTATTCGTCTGTTTTTGATTTTCGTGTTTGCGCGTAATTTTATTATTATAAATATTTATCTTTCTTTCGTAAACTAAATATTGTCTTTTTGATCATGCAATTTATCTGACAATTTTATAGAGGTGACCTAAATGGGAGGTGAGGAGAATGATAACTAACATTGTGACACGAGAATTTTATATATATAGAGAAGGTATATATATTAATTTGTACACACCAACCTAATTTTTGTATTTTATATATTTTTATAAATCGGAAAAAGCGTTTTACGAGCTTATAAGCTTACAAGCTATTGCTTATATGTCTATGTATAAGATATCTCCTCGTGAGTAGAACCTTGAAAATTTATGTGGAGGCAATTTTATGTGGGATACATCCTGGATCAGGTAGACAACACCGAAGTAGTCCAGGGAATAAATTTAAACATAAAAATAAAACTAAACTTAATACTTTCATGTTGAAGTCATAAAATCGCACAATTCTAAAAGGAAAAAAATAGCAATCGAATTTTTCTAGCTCTAAAGTTCAATTCAATCATGCTGCGGAGCCTTATAGGCTTCACAAGCACAAAAAGATAGAGCCAATGTGAAATGAGTTGAGAATACTGATTTTTTTTTATGTCTTCTTACAATAAATACGAATCTCTTTTCATCTGATAATAGTTCAAACGTATATACCTAATAAGGTATTTTATATTAAATTCTTAAAACATATTTAATGACTTATATTTTTTGGTTTAATCATCCTATAATTTAAAAAAAAAACATGACTACACATTGATATTTCTAATTATTTTTTTTCTCATCGATAAAACTCCTTCAACGGATTAATAATGTCTATATCATTTTACAACCTTGAGGTTTCCTTGAGATTTTAAAATAGTTGTATGAAAAATATTATATTATAATGAGAGTTCGAAACGTATGCCCCGAATACGACATTTGAATTGTGGAATCTAATAATTTATAGAGCAAATCCAAGTCACGCTTGAAGTGCACGAAGACCAATGGAAATGAGACACTTCTCAATTTTCAAGCCTGCAGTTTATTTGTTTTAATGGTTTTCTTATTATTTTTTTACATGTATTTAATTATTAATATTTTTTTTATTTTTTTATTGTATTACTATATCTAGCAAATAATAAATAATATTTTTATATTCTTAAGTATGACTATATCAAATGAACGTAAATCTTATATAAACACGACTTTCATAGTGCTGCAGTTTCCTTAAGTTAGCTACTAAGTTTCCTTGCTAGCTCTCCTTTACTTTTGATCTTACGGCTGACTCGCAAAATTACTTCACTGTACAAATTGTATCCAGTCAAATATTAATTAGTGTTAAACAAATACCACCAATCCGTACATGACCACAATTTAACGTTGCTTAACTTGTACTTCGCAACGATTCTAGAACATATTTATGAATATGGAACAACATTATTAATAAGTTGACCTTTTCGCTACACATTTAAGCGGCATTTAATCGTTTTATCGGCACTATAAACGCCTACGAGTTTTCATAATTTTCTTATATTTCCATGTAACCTACACGCGTATATTTATTTTATAAGCCGCCCTACTTACTCAACCTAGATCGAGACCTTTCTCCTAAAGATCACAAGTTTTTTATAGCATATGAGGCAAACGAGCTGTTAGGTATCCTGATGTAAAGTGATCACCAACGCCCACAGATATTTTATTAACAGTTTCTCTGTTATAATTTAACTATTAATTAAGAGAGCATAAACTACAACCTGATTATTGAGAGCCTAAAATTTTCAAGCCTAAAACTTCTACTTAAGAACTAAACTAACTTTTTTATAGAATAAAGAGGCAGACGACCAGTTGGAGCTGTTTTCATGACTACCGAGGC
>LUGF01026018.1:106607-118323 GCA_001625245.1 Calycopis cecrops
TTGTTAACCTTCGCATGTAACTACATACAGTAATGCGGTGCCTTTGTGTGCAAATTATTGAATTCATTGATACTAAACTAAGAAAAAATATACGCATATAAACAAGTCATATTTATATTCTATGCAACATAATTTCTGTATGAATATTTATTTTATTATCGTATATCGATGGTAGTGAATTTTTCTGTGTACGTAAAATATAAGCGGCTTAAAATTTAACATAACTAGTCTATGCACAACACTTTTGAATATCAGTTATTTTTCTATACGTTTGTATATGCATTCGTTTCACAAACATATAAAAACAGTTTTGTGTATCTTTTACCTTTCTTTTTAGCGTATATTTCAGAAATTATAAATTATTGTTACATATAGAAAAAATATTAGCCACGCCCTTGACAACTTTGATTTGTTAATAAAAAAAGGTTTAGATCAATTTTAATTCTTTATAAGCTACCAAATACCATACCATGGGGAAATCTTGAGTGAAAACAATACTAGTGTGTGCGAACAATAATCGAAATAGATTGAAAACATATTATATTTAGTGAGCGTTTATGTTAGTTTTACCCACATCAAGAGAGCCTGAAGCGTAAACGCTACTACTATTGGGAAGCAAATTTTGGGTGTAATTGTATATTTTTATTACAAAAACATTTGTTAGACTAAAATTTATTGTTAACACCATCAGGTGAAGAAAGAGTAACAACTACTTGTAGAGCAACAAACACATAATAAACTAGCTGTTCCCCGCGGTTTCACACGCGTTTTATTTCTAAGAAATCCATAAAAAGTTGGACACTCTATTTCACCCCCATAGGGATTGGATTTTTAAAAATCCTTTCTTTAACGGATGCCTATACGCCTTAACATGCTGCTGCAGCTAAATTTCAGCCCGATCGGTCCAGTGGTTTTCATTTTATTTAATTTTCTCTAAAAAAAATATGAGAGCCCAGGTAAAATGACTCAAAGCTGTGATGACTTGGGTTCATTGTACGTTGATGAATTAAAATAAATAAGTTGATATTGGTATCGATTTAATAATATCGATTTCATCAACGATAAAATAAATAAAAATGTTGAATTAAAAAGAGCAGTG
This sequence comes from Calycopis cecrops, assembly GCA_001625245.1. Lineage (NCBI taxonomy): Eukaryota > Metazoa > Arthropoda > Insecta > Lepidoptera > Lycaenidae > Calycopis > Calycopis cecrops. The sequence goes on from LUGF01026018.1 coordinate 107,707, forward strand.
GCACATCATGTACGATCGTCGAATGAACAAATTGAAATATTTTTCGTATCAAAAACCTATCCACAATAAGAAAAATAAGTGAGGGATGGGGCACATAACGAGATTAGCTCAGGTGTAACCAGAGAGGCGAGCCTAATTAAAACCCTGTCCAGGTCAAAGAATACGCTTCATCGAACACGACCCCCATTTCTCTCACCAACCCCTCCATTGTCCATTTCGATTTTACTAAATACATGTGTGATACCAAATTTTAAATCACACAAGTGCAGATCTGGTAAAGTGTAAAATGTGGGATTTGAAATTTGCAAAACTTTTGCCAGTTATTCGATTGTGAAATTTAGAAAAGAAATTACTTATAGGTTAGGTAGGTAACAATTCGAGTAGTTGTCAAGCCAGGATAACAACGAAAAAGAAAAATATCTCATAATAAGCAAAAATATTAGCTACCAATTAATTAATGATAAATAATGATGTCAATTTCAAACTAATTACAATAATTAATATCAAACAAAATGTCTATCAGAAATAAGCACTACATAATATAATGTTTTCAATGTATTTGGATTATTAATTGGTACTTGTTTCAGACTTTCGTGTTTATTACACATTTTGTTAATAATTATTATTTTATCGTCCTCCAACCCAAAACTACAAGATGTATTTCGATTATGTGAGTTATAGCGATCAATGGGGGCGGCCTTTGCCCAGCAGTGGACGTCTTCCCTGATCGTAGTCCTGATGATGACAATGATCAGCTACCAAATGGATAGACCATGATAATAACTTCCGGGGATAACCTTCTCTATTCTCCAATTCCAACAAAAGACAAGCGCATTCTATACTGGATCACATGCTTGAAAAAGTAAAACCGCATTAAAAAGAAAAGGACCGACAGTTTTCGTGTGTTCGCTTAGAGCTTGACATTGCACCTGCAACCTCAAAGATTTCGAAGTGCTCCGCCCGTAGTATGCGGGTGCACGCAGCCGTGATCCTATTATGAGTTGGTTTTGTCTTTTTGGGGCACAAAATTACAAGTCGCATGCGAGGTTGTGTTTGAAATTTTAAACAAATTTACCCTTACCACTTTTAGGTGCGAACTTTCGCAGGTACGTGTGTTTCCTAACTTTGATAAAATTATTTCACATTAAACTGATTTATATTGCTTTTTTAGAATGCCTGGCAATTGGTTGTGTGCTTATAAGCCTACATAGATTTTATTCAAATTTAGAAATGCAACAATTTAAAAAGAGAACATCATTTACGCACAACGCGGATAATTGCGTTCTCTATCATTATTATAATAGTTATTATTAATAGTTATTCATAGTTATTAGTCATTACTCGTTAGTGGTCCACTGGTTAAGTTATGCCTATATAAAGGAATACAACGACCGATTTCGGAGTCTGTATTTATTCCTGAAAAATGTTAGGTATATGAAGTACTAGCTTCAAATTCTAGAGCATTCGCCAAAGTATCTAAACTAGATATACTTTAGAGAATGAAACTACTAGAATACTAATTAGAAATGCATACACATGTACGTACGCTTTGCTTATGAATAGTCATTCGGTGAATTTTCCCAAAATCAGTTATACAGCGGTCGTAAAATGATGAATCAACAATTTTGACTTCGCACTGCCTTGTTGCATGGTGTGAGTAGGGGAAGGGGGACCGTTAGATCGATTCCTATCGTGGATATCATTCTGTGGTAATTAGAATCCGCTACCGACTACGACTTATATGGCGTTATTGTATCCATAAAACACTACAATTAATAGCGATCTATGGTTAACTTGACTCTTATTTGTACAAGGCAGGTTTTATTTAAGTCAAAAATTATAAAAAAAAATAGTTAACCAATATATTATAAGTGAAATACAGAACATAGCTTTTTTAGGTTTAAAATCGGTGCGCGGTCATGTAAAGAACGTAATACTCAAATCAGATAAAGCAAAATATGCATAATAATAATATAATATCTAAATCGGCTAAAAAAAAGAAAGTTAAAAATACTTCCAATTAGAAAGAATTATAAATAGCTCGAAGAAAAATGGGAGAACATTCACATATAATTTATGTATATATAATACATATACGAATGAACAACAGCCATATATATTTCTTCTAGAGCGTTGCATGATGTGAATTTCGCATAATTGCTATATAATTCCGTTTTACAATCATTATTAGATACAATATATTTTCTTCCGTGGTTTTATTTGAATTCTATATTCGTATATATCGCGTGTTAATGTTACATTTCGTTACAAAAAAATGTAACGGTTTCACGACTGTTTGATGGAACGAGAGGCGACTCAAAGAAATCAAGAATATATAATATAGTGAATGATTAACATAGTAATTGCTGTGTTTTTTTTTTCACCGTTCTCGTTTGATGTAGATGTATTTGTAGATGTATGTGTATTTGTTAGGCTAAAATCCTCACGACGAATGTTTTTTCGTCAAAACCAGTGGACGTTTCTTTATTAAAAAATCTTATAAATATATACTTTTAAATTCACTAGTTACTTGGGTAAAGTAAGCATCAAATCCGGATCGGAACAAACGTTTCAACAATGAAGCTAAGTCGATAGCTTCATAAGTGACAGCTACGTTTGAGAGTATGTAAAAGCTAGAGGCAACCTATTTGTGGTACAGGATTTGTTGTCCAGAGCTACAAAGATTTAGTCAAGCATGCATATTCGTAACTGTAAGATTTTAAACATATGCTCTTTATCAGTATGGTATTTCCGATCCTGAAGTAATGTCATGTAGAAATATCGGCACATCTTAACAAATAAAAATGTAAGTATTTTGCTAATTATATATTTTTTTCTACATATAATTTTTTTTATCTTTTCATTCTATCTAAATAATTTTCTAGATACACCAAAGGAATAAATAGTCTTCGGTGTATCTAGAAATTTAGAAAGAATAGATCTAGAAATTCCTAATTATTCTTCATGATTAAAAATAATAACAATAGAGAGGGGACACAAGTTCGAATACAGATTATTATATAACTATGACTAATAACCCACCACTAATTCGCTGGCAATTAATTTTTATTTCAACTTATGATAATAAATTACGAGTCCGCGGATAGGTTCAAGATAATATATTATCGTGCACTTACTTAATTAACCTTTAAAACAACGAGCATGCGATATTACTTATGATGCTATCATCAACATCAGCATCTAAACATCTAGAACTATCAATACGGTTAACGTGGTACTTAGTCAGTTCGTTAATACAAGAAAGTATATTCACATCTGGTGTATCCCGGTAGGTATAGCCGTCACATAGTAAGAGGTATGCCACGCTGCATGCATGCATGAAGAATTGGGCCTGCACGACCGAGGAGGTACCTTTAGCTTACACTATACTGGCTAAGTGACGGCTATGATGTCGCGTTTCGTGCGGTGTGTAAGCCGGTGGCACATGGAAGGGGAGGAGAAAGGAGGGCAACACATCTGTGGATATTCAGATGTCTATGGACGTCGGTAGTCATGAAATTGACAGTACTACAGCATTTAATAAGAACTATAATCCTGCATTTCACGATAATCGGGCCGGCACAGGCAAAACCACAGTAAAGACACAGTCATTCTACTAACCTTGTGACTATCAGAAAACAGGTCTTTAAAGCAATAATTCCATCCATCTTCATACATAGCTATTCGATATGTCATACTATTTATGCTATTCAGTATTACCTATTATTTATTGTTGACAAAGTATTGTCTCAATTATTTATAATAATAAATAATAGCGGGTTGTATTAACAACTGATCAGCAAATAAATCATGTTTTATTCATGTCATTACATATTATTATTTTAATATAATGTATTGTTTCTGGTTTTAATTTTTTTAGAAATTGTTCGTTTATATCTTTCAAATCATAACATAAATGGTAAATCAATTTTGTTTTAAATAGTTCACAAAACTTAAAGTCTAAAAGATTATATAACAATAATTAATTAATCTAAATAAATGATTGCATGTGTTTTTATAATCCTACAAGAAAATAATTATAAATTTTATTAACATACTGACACAATTCAAAAGTATTTTATAATTCAACATATCTCAAAACAAACCAACAACTTAATGTACCACGTGTAAACAGTACCTACTCCGCAGAAAAGTATTTCTAATTTTATTAACACACTGACACAATTCAAAAGTATTTTATAATTCCACAGATCTCAAAACAAACCAAAGACTTAATGCACTACGTGTAAACTATGCTCCGCAATCGGTACTAACGCGCGCAAGCGGCACCTTTTCATGCGACTCAAACTTTTGTCCGGGTTAAGCTGGGGCCTCAAAGAGCCGTACGTACAAATCCCGGGCAAGACATTTTCCGTACTATAGCCACTGGTCTCTTTGTACCGGCGCAATCAGCCGCCGGCGTACCCAGCAATTATTCAAAATACATCAGGCAATATTAGATAGGTGGGTCGCCCGATGCGTTTTGCATTGCGAATCAGCCGGACTTTGTGCAAGTGCGACTGGGGAGTAGTCGTGTTTATATGCCATCAACGACAGATTGTGGGGCGCCAGCCTTTTGCTAAATTGTCAACGCACTTGGGGATTGTCAATGGCGGGACCACGCTAAAACGTTAATGGCCCCCGGCTATCACAAAACCTATGTATTTGAATACGCACTGTTGGCGCCTAGACCGAGCTCTTATCTAGTGTTAGGTTTCTCGTTTATCTTTTACTTATTTCTTATTTTTAATGTCTAATTTACCTTACTCATTTTATACACATTCTTTACTTACTTTCATAACGTTTCACTATATAGGTAATTACCGGTTATATTAAGTTAATCTAATATACAAAATTTAGGCGTATAAATCTAGTTCCGATTTCTACGGTTAAAGTCTTTTAAAACGACTAGTTTGATAATAGTAAATTTTTTAACTTATAGCCACCGCTTCGCTCGAGTCTGTTAAGTTTTAAAAATATGTGTACAAAATTTCATGTTGATCCGTTAGTAGTTTTAGCGTAAAGGCGTAACAAACTTATATCCCTATTTATAATAATATATAATACATAGCCAACAAATTTATAAAATTACTTTTCCGATATACTGGAATCGAGAACGGCGCGGATAACTTTGCGGGGCTATAAATATAACATAAAGTAGCAATATAAATATACATAAAGCGAATCAAACTTTAGTTTAAAGTTGAAACTTTATTAGTGAGCGCTAAGTGGAAAGAACTTAATCTGAGACAGAGCGCTTCAAATGAATACTATATACGGGAGTCGCATTCATTGACGTGGCAGAAGGCATTTTAAAGACTAATGAAGAGCCGGACGTCATCCGGACGGATTGTTCCCGAGTTAATGAATATCTAATGACGTTTAAAATATCCCTCAGATATTCAGGTGAAAACGGCTGTAACAATACGAATGATCATGGGCGAAATGTTTAAGTTGAGGCCTGCGCTCGCATTAGTATTCCCTTTGCGCAGTTTGTAGCCGTGCCGTACATTATTTGTATACACTAAGCATGAAATGTTGCCAAGCAAACGTGTACTATTTGCGTGGAGGTTTAGAAAGCAGACGCGGGGGTACAGGGTGGCGACGGTGGCTCCCTACACCCCCACCCCCATGCGTGCACGGATGAGAAACACTCACCCACTCTGAGGTTTCAATATTCCATACCGAAATGCATTCAATTGCAACATTTTTAGACAAATGGAAAAGGAACTCCGTCCCCGCGCGTCCTTTGACAAAAAACTTAAAGCGCACCGATTTGTTTCATATTTGCCTTTGTGGCTGTTTAATTTTCCTTTCAAGAGATTGGACTTGGTGGAATTTTTCTAGGTCTCCAGTGTCGGCCGCCCGGAGCGACGAATCTAATTTTCGTGGGAGAAAAATGGGTATGCGCTTCGACTGGCTTTGACGGGTCAAAGTGTACCGCGTTATATTCCGTCTTTGACGTTCAACAGCGAGTTGAAGTTATATAGAAATGTGTTTATGAATATTGTATGAACTCGCGCAATATTATTACAATAATAAAATAATAACTTTTCAAGTATCGTGTTTTTTGTTTTTGGTGCTTTAAAAATTAAATATTGCGTATTAATTTGAGTTCATTTATTAAAAAATTTAGTAAAAGTACAAAATATTTAAATTTATAATGTAATATTTATATGTGTCTGTATAAACATGAGTAAACATATTACGATTATATGATGATACGATGATATTATCCTATTGTATGTGTGCTCTTTTTGGTTTATGGTCATCATAAGGTCTATTCAATATTCTCTTTCGCGTCATGACAGGTGATCGCCTGTCACTCGTGTCCAGCCGGGTCACAAGCGTAGTCAATATTAATTGCCAACTCATACGTTAGAACGCAGCCATATTATATTTCTATAACGAAACTAATAAGCAATTAGCCCTGGCAGTGCAGTTGGGTGCACAGCTCGCTTCTATTGCTTGTATGAATGTAATTCTATATTTTATGCATGATTAGTTTACTTTAATTTTTAATTTCCAATTTTGGTTGTATTTGTATGAAAGTTCTCGTTAGAACGCTGTTGAAATTGTAATGTGTTTTGTAATATTAAATCAAATATGGCGTCTATTCAAAAGTGTTCCATTAAACAAAAAGGAGGATTCGAGTTATACACAAGAACAGCTTGCCTAAAGAACCTCTAGAAAGGCTGTCAAAAATGTCCGGTTCAGAACTCAATGTTCAGTTTTGAGATAGGGCTTTTTTTTATATTTCGCACCTCTCTAGTTCCGACATTTGTTTTGAAAAGTGTACAAAAACAAAATTTATTTTAAACTTTTCAAATTATAGTTTATTTTGCATTCTCAGATATTAAACGCTGTTATAAATTTTATTTTAAAATTTTTAAAGTTTTTAAAATGAATTATATCATTTCACTTTAAATTTTGACCAAATAATTTTAATTCGTGATCTTATAAATAACGGAAACTATTTTAAAATAAAAACTTCCACTTCACAACTTAATAAATGAAGCTTAAGCAACGGTATAAATTTCAAAACCGTCTTAAGTAAAGTTAGCTAAGTTCGAGATTGTATATTTTTCTTGAGAATCAGCGATATGACTTGATTTAAAAAAGAGAGGAGTAAAGTCTTAGTTAATTATAGATTATATTAGATAGATATTTAATAAAAAAAAATGAATTCAAATTTTTAATGTTATATTAATACGGGACAACGTACGTCAGGTCAGCTAAGTATGTAGTAGCAATTGCCAGTGAACGAAAAGCAAATCTCATATACACGCGATAAATCTCATTACAGACGAGGTAAACAATGTTGGTGTCCTGTCACGCTGTCTGGCTGTCGATCAGCGTGTTGCACGTCAGCAACTAGCCTGCGGGTAGTTTTACAGCACCGACCCCCGAAACACAGACGGGGGCCCGAGGGCTCGCGTGCTGCCCCCGACAAATCATCGGCGAGAAGAAAACACTAATACCATGACGCGACAACATCATTACGCCGTGCTAAGTACACAAAGGGACAGCTAACTCCTCTGTGTAATGAAAATTCAAACATCTAGGCCAGTGATTCTCAACCACTGTGCCGCGGCACTTTTGTGTGCCGCCAAATTTCAAAAGTGTGCCGCCAAATCTTACACATACAATAAAATATAATAATGTTAATTTTGTCAAATAACATTATTAAAAAAAAAATATTATTTAACTATATATCAAAAAACATCAAGCTCAAATGTCGCAATAAAAATATTTTTATTATTAGATTGTAATTAATCCCATAATAAACGTTTAGTTATTATTGTAGTATTTCGGATATTTAAAATTTTTATCATAAACTATTTATGCAGTTTGTTGTAGTCGGTAAATAATTTTTATCTTTTTCTTTGTGTGCCGCCAAATTTTCAAATTGATAAATATGTGCCGCAACAAAAAAAAGGTTGAGAATCACTGATCTAGGCAATGTAGGTATGCTATCTATTATTATAAACGTTTTCTATTTTAATTTGGATTTCGTTAATTAGCTGTTTATGTTGTACTCGGTTACATATTATGTAATGTATCTGTGATTTTCTTATCGCATCTTATTATGTTACTTTCACACTATCAAAAGATTTTTTCAAAATTAAAAAATTTATCAATAAAATCAAATAAACAAAAATTTTTGCGTCAGTGGTTTTGCCGACCTTTTTCTCATTTGTACTCTTTAGAAGCTGGTTTAGAAGAAGGACTATTAGTTAGTTCATAATATATTTTACGAATTTATTCACTTCAAATAGTATGTAGGTATGTTTGTTCAGGGTTTCTAGAGCATTTGTAGGTAGTTGCTTTGAGGGTTGTTATAAAACCTTAATATATTAGAATTACTAAGAGCACTTAGGTTCTCATCACATCTAAATGTCCATGAAAATTTTTTAGGTATTATGAGAATTGGCGGTCTTCATTTTTCACTTTACGCCTCCATTTTAACTGATATTTAAAATAAAACAATGGGAAAATCTCCCGTCGACACCCTTCTGAAAAACGACAACATTGCGGATCTGCTCCAATGTGCTTTTTGTCTGACGGATTTTATACCTGGCGATCACTGTTGATACTGATTGTGGTATCAGTGATCATATTTGTCGCTGTGAAAATGCTCCATTTTCTTTTGATAACCAACAATGATCATTGTAGTTTTTTGTATACGTGTGTGTATACATAGCCCCTGTCAAATTGTAGCTTTTGCTGGCACCAGGATGTGAAGTCACCTCATGACGTCATATAACACAAGGATAGAGACTATTACCCTGTTTTTATATGGACAAGAGACTTCTTTGCTACCAAACTCGTGTGATTGCGGGGTTACTTTTTATAGGGAGACAAACGAGAAATCGATGTCATTAGGTAACTACAGACGCTTATCAACATGCGTCGCTCCACTACCTCATGCCCTCAATGGGCCACCGGCTACTTACACGACAGCAGTCACTTAAGCCGGGAACTGAGCGATACAAGTCACAGCGTGCTCCCGTCTATCTAAAAATTGGCGCCGTCTGTGAGAGGCTCTTTGGCGTTGTCTATTTCGAGCGCCGCCGTAGATTAATTCAATTATACATGACCGTGTCGAATCGATTGAGATGTACGTCAGAGGCACCCCATCCCGTGGCCCGACAATTTGGAGGTGTCATGGTGTAAAGTATGTGGGTGTGACGTACGATGCGTGGAGTTTCCCCACGCGTCAACACACTTGGTGGATAATTTTTTGCCAATCAAAAATGTTTGGGTCACAAAATGGCGGTGATTTTTTGATTCGTTTCTCGATTATTATGAATTCATATTCCAGGAAATTTGATGAGTCGCACACAGATTGATCAATTTCTTTTTGTATTTGCAATTTTGCGCCCACGGCCTATCCAGGAAACACGCGTTGAGAAGTTAAGGGCACGATTTCATGACCCCTCCTATCTCTTATACGGATTGATAAATTTAAATGGATTTCTCTGCAATGGTTCTTAATTAGTTTCACATGATGTGGGGTTTTGAGTTTAGCGTTTATTTCCTATGAAGCGACTATAATCAAATCTTTAGTGGATATGCAAGAATCGCTTCTTGATGAACTTGTTGATAATTATTAAAAGTAATCATTAACGAATAAAGATATCGCAGAAGAAACCCAAGTGTTTGAAAAATGCTTTTAAAAATGTCTTATTTTTTTGAGGTATTTATTTATTATAGTTATACAAGGACAAAGGGGCGATCGGGGCATTTTCATGACTAGCAGCGTCCACAGACTCTCCCTTAATGGCTCACCAGAAACACACAAACCGCTCTTAACGTTATGTTACAAATAACAAATAAAGATATTATTATTATTAACCGATGTTTTAATGCGGCATCATATGATCGACAGAATCCTATGAAATGTAACTTTTTTTTTATGGTATAAGGGGGCAAACGAGCGGTTGTAGCCATTTTCATGACTACCGACGCCCATAGACATCTGCATAGAGACATACAAATGCACTGCCCCCTTTCTTCTCCCACCTCCATGGGCCACCGGCTACTTACACACCGCACGAAACGCTCCTTGAAAGCCTAATTAATAGTTTATTATAATAATCGTCATACCGTTTTATAGCCCGCTACAAAGTCAGAATCGAGTACAGTAAAAAGTAAAAAAAAACTAAAGCAAAAGAAATTTTAATTTAAAAATGAAACCTCGCGTTTTTGTTACAGTGAAAATGAAAATGCAATGATACATTGTATTACCCAGTAATGCACTGTACGGGCAATAAACATCGATATTTTGATTGCTTTATATTACATAATTCGCGTGTTTAATTGAAACTGAATGCATATTTGCCCTGACATTTAAACTTATCAGATGATAGGTACAGTCGCCGGCATTCCGGCTAATGTGAAATGTAGACTTTGTATACAAAATCTGATGTGATGTTTATGAAAGCCTTTGATAGGATATGGATCCACCGATTTTTATGGAATCCCCCAGGGTGTATTTCTGTCAGTATATTTCTTCTGGATACTACGCGGTTAGATCGGCTGATTAGGTACGTACTGAACCCGCAGTAGATCGTGTGGCTTTTTCTTTGTTTAAAATATTGTGCTCCTCCTCTC
>LUGF01026018.1:118597-133503 GCA_001625245.1 Calycopis cecrops
TGCGTCACGTAATTCTTGAACGCTCCATTTTCAAGTTCGTTAATCAATTAACTAACTAACCCGCGGAACGGACTAGTTAAGTATAAAGCCAAATTTGTCGGCTAGGTTCGATAGGAGGGATGATCGTCAATAATTTTTTTATAGTATAGTATAGTATAGCAAACAAAATGTCGTAGCCATTTTCCTGACTACCGACGACTGAGACATAGAGTATATATACATAGAGATATGTATAGAGGCGTTGCCCACCTTCCTAGTGCCTCCTCCATGAACCACCGGATAATAATAATAATATTTGTGGACTATCACACCACGTTAGTCTAGCCTCATGCTAAGTACCGTAAGGACTTGTGTTACGGGTACTAGACAACGAAATTATAATTAATGTGTTGTATAAATTAAAAAAAAATATATATATATATATTTAGGATTTTTATTAGGTATATAAATACATGTAATTACATAGATAAACATCAATGACCAAGGCGGGATTCGAACCCGCGACCCCTGGCGCAACCACTGTACCACTGCGCCAGCCTGGCCGTCAAATTGACACCGGAAAACCGGATGACACACCACACGAATCGCGACAGCACAGCTCTCACTTTACGCCTGTATCGTGTAACCAAGAGGTACTTAGAGAGCGGAGAGGCAAGAGGTATCTATTGACGGCCTATTTCGCAATGCAGCGTGGCACTACCTCTTACTTAGACAAAATGTACCAAAAATAAGAGCACAATAATAAAATTACAAACGTTATTTGTTACGAACGGAATACAACTTGTATTGACATTTTAAAAGTTTTTATTTTTCTATTGACAGAATTCAATTGAGTTATTTCGGTTGCGGGAGGGGCAAATACACAAAAGATTCAATTTGTCGTCCCCATCATTGAAGAGCTCTAACTTCGACAAACAACAACAGCACACCTTCAGGCTAGTTTCCTGAGGTAGAGTGAACCGAGTGCCTTGTCATCCTTGTATGTTTATCTTGCTTCATCCACATGTGTTACTCTTCAACCGTCTGTGTAATATTATATCTATAGGTACTAATAATATAAAGCTGAAGAATTTTGTTTGTTTGAACGCGCTAATCTCTGGAACTACTGGTCCGATTAGAAAAATCCTTTCAGTATTATTTAGTCTAGAGGAAGGCTATAGACTACTTTTTAACCGACTGCGGTTAAAACACGGATTCACGTAGGCGAAGTTGCGGGCGTCCGCAAGTTTATAATAAAGGTGGGAAACGAGCGTATCACCTACTGGTAAGCGATCGACTCTGACATCAACTTTAGTACTTACTAAATTGGATGCCAGAATCGAACTATATGTGATTTGCATTAATCAATGGCCCATTGGGGGGTCGGAGTGAAGAAGAGAAGCGTCGGTAAATTAAACGGATGTCCATGGAAGTGGGTAATCATGAAAATAGGGATGTTGCTCGTTTGGCCCCTAAATTCTAACAAACTGCGTGGACCGCGAAAAATATATTTCTTGTGTTTCGTGCAACGTGCGAATTTCCGAAGGTCCATGTCTACGGGCCTCTGTAGAACTCCAACAGCCCTTTCCCACCTTACGCCATAAAAAAGACAGCGTTAGCTACCTAATAACCTACACGTCTAAATTTACGCGAGCAATCTTAATTAAAATAATTCTGTATGTTGATGCCCATTACTGAATATGATTAAATTTGGATACATATTTATGAGCCCCGAGCTTCCCTCGTACGGAGCATAGACCCCCCCATACGCCCACCGGACGCCGCATTAATAAGCCATGCTTTCCATCCTTTGTCCTTAAACCACTGGAACCTCAATTGATTTTAGGCGTTTAAAAATCGCTCGAGTGCTGCGGGCGATTCATACTAAGTCATGGTAAAGTTAGTATTATAAGAAAAAACAGGCAAGGACTGCTGATAGAAGAAAAAGTTAATTGAAAAATCTCATTATCACCTATACCGATAATATTTATTTAAAATAAAGAATATAATTGAAATAAAGAAGAATTAATATCTATATATATAAAACTCAAAGGTGACATAGCCATCTATCAACGCACAGCCCAAACCACTGGACGGATAAGAAAGGATTTTTTAAAATTCATCCCATAAGGGGGTGAAATAGGGTGTTGAAATTTATAACGGTTTTTTAGAAATTAAGCGCGGGTGAAACCGCGGGGCACAGTTAGTTATTAACATATTATATTATTAATAATTTCATATTTCTAAATTCAGAAGTGAGAAAATTACATATGAACTATATTCCTTTATTTCACCTATTTCAATGATATTTCTAAATATCCTTTCTTAGTGCTCACATCATTAAACCTGTACAAAATTGCAAATTTCCTGATATAGTAGTTTTAGCTGGGCGTTTATATATAAGTTAGTCAGGCTTGCCTTTTATCTATATAATTATGTATGTATACAATTCTCGTATCACAATGTTAGTTATCATTTTCCTCCAAGATGGCTAAGCCGATTCTCATGAAATTTTGTGTGCATATCATATAGGTCTGAGAATCGACCAACATCTATTTTTCATCTCTACATTTCCACAAATCGAAATAACGCGGGTGAAACCGCGGAGCGCAGCTAGTATACATATATGTTGAAGAGCCTTCCCATAATATCTGAGAATGTTACCTTATTATTGAACATCATAGGTAATGGTTATATTCTATTGTATCATAATAAGTTCATTGTCCTTAATTTGTTATAATAGTTTTTCTAATGAATGTAATTCCTTGTAATGATAATCTCTAATAATAAGATGAAATAGTGTTAATGTCGTGAGTTTACGCGAATTTTACACATTACATTCATTCAACTGTAATGGATAGCGGTTCATTTAACAATTTTTAAGGCCGACGTGCTAAAGTGAAGCCTTTCTTCGACGTTAAGCTACCATGTTCACGAGCAGGCTGAGCGCCATTTTTATGTGAGAGGTATCAAAATATATAAAATTATAAACGTACCATCGGATACATTTGATGACCACAAATGCTCACCAACAGCAGTAGCCGTTGTGCATATGTGTTACCTTCTTTAACTCTTCCCCTAATGGGCCACAGACTTCTCACAACACGAAACAACAAGCATACCAACAAAATCCTATAAAATTGTTTTATTACAGTAACATGCACGTAAAATTAAGACATCATTTTAAAAAGGGTAGGTACTCTTTGAAATTGATCAAATGATAATAAGACATAGGTTCACATAATTATCACATTACTGATAAAGTTGAAGAATAAAGGACGTCTAGACTTCACACTAGACTTCAACCTTTGAGCTGGAGTTGAATCTTGAACTTTAAATTCAATTTCAATTTTACCCGAAAACTATATTTATTATTATCTGGACCCTAGCATTTATAGCATAGGTTTGAAAATAGAGTCTCCTTTCTAAAATATCGGTTCAATTAACGTTAACAAGGTCAGTTTCCTTTTTGGATGTTGTACAATTAATAAAATGTTTACAACTACGATTAAGAGTCCTTTGGCGCTCTTTGGCTATTCTCTTACGCGATCATATCATTTTTGTGATTATGATTATTTATACAATTCTCTTAAGCGATCATATCATTTTTGTGATTATGATTATTTATACAATTCTCTTACGCGATCATATCATTTTTGTGATTATGATTATTTATAATGGAGCCTTGCGGTTTCATGCATTCGATGTGTTTTGTTAATCTTCTCCGAGATAGTAATCTGCATTTGTCAAATTTCTTCCAAATCAACTCAGTAACTTTTGCGTGATTTTTTTTTAAACTTTCGCATTTATAATAGCAGCGCGATAAACAACTATCGTCATTTTTACGATGCCCTAAAAGCAATGCTCCCAAACGCCAAAAATTTTGCTACAATTTTTTAGTTTGCGTTTGTACATTTTTGTTGACTTCAAACCGGTGTATGTCAGCCTTGTTTGACGTGAGCCCACGGACGATTGACGCCCTTTCATTCACAGGCGCGGTTTGCGCAAACCCTTCGATATAACAAATACAACAATTGTTTCGAGAACAATAAAAAATGAGATGCAAAAAGTGAGTTACAATTTCATTACGTTGCATTTTAAAGTAATATCTTGCCGTAAGCGAATTATAGCGGAATATTCAACGAGCAAACGGTCGCGGATAAGCGTGTATGCATCAAATATTTTATTATTAACGTCCCTATTTAAATAGCAATACGGTTTGTTCTCGCCGGAAACTGGCTCATAAAGTATGAACCACTCCTGTTAAACGATTCAGGCTATAAAACGTATAGCGCACGTTTACACTACGGATACTCAAAATTAAAACTGTTATGTGAACACTGAGTATCCGACAAGAGACCGTGGAATATTAAAAAAGACCTCAAGTTCAGGGCTGGCGCTCGTAGCTTTCGGTTACGATGGCGAGGGCTTGGTCCGTCACTATAGTGGGAGAAGGGTTTGGTCCGTCACTGTAGTGGGAGAAGGGTTTGGTCCGTCACTATAGTGGGAGAAGGGTTTGGTCCTTCGATGTAGTGGAAGAAGGGTTTGGTCCATCAATATAGTGGGAGAAGGGTTTGGTCCTTCGATGTAGTGGAAGAAGGGTTTGGTCCATCAATATAGTGGGAGAAGGATTGGGTCTGTCACTATAGTGGGAGAAGGGGTTGGTCCACCACTATAGTGGAAAAGGAAGGATCGTCGCATTTCGTCTTATCAGTTGAAGAATATGTATCAGATCAAGACACTATAGAATATTTACATAAAAATAATATAGGTATTCAGTCGAAAAAAATATATATTTTTTTTTTAAGTGAGGAAAGCTTTGGAGCTTTGAAAATTAAACACAATATTATATTTTGATTTATATTACACGATAAAATAGTGTTTTTATATTAAACGATACAAAGATTATTTTATTAATATCAAATCATTAGAAAGAATGATTTCAGCATTTTTAGAGTAATGAATGATCAAAAGTGAACACATTGCTAAATTTGTGTCCTAATCTGCTATTTATAGTTTTATAGTGTTTATAGGTCTTGAGCCGCGAATGTTTGTCAGAAAGGGTATAAGCCCTGTGAGCGAAGGGGGAAAATCAGCCCCTCCGTCCATGGGGTAGTTTATAACAGGACTGTGGTAACCTTCGGCGTCGAGTGTTCCTATATAGTGTTTTGTATTGTCGAGAAGCAATGGGGCAGAGCTGGTTTAGTGGCCATAATTGGATAAAAGCACTGTTGGGGCCGGTTTTAAGTTTGTCATACAATTTAAAAAAAAAATAATAGTATGGGTTTTTTTATGGAAGTTTTATTTGTGATTAGTATATTGGTAAAGAGGTGTTTCTAAAATAGTAGGAAAAGTTTTGTGGCTGAACTGCTAGCTGAGAGAAATGTCGATATGAATTTACACAGTTCCGCCTCGTTCTAGACAACATAATGCAGAAAAGAGAAACAGTATATTAAAAAGCGTTTGGTTCATAACAACGAGTACTGGTACATCATCTTATTGCAAAAACGTGTTGTAAAATAGAATATTGTTGGAAAAGCAACAAAATTCATCCGTACGTTCCACAGCAATATAAGGTTTTCCAGTTTCGGTTCGATTATGGCCTATTGCAAGTATTCCCGGTAAATTTTTGGAGTTTTGAGAATATTTTACGTAAGCTTTAGCAAGCATAGTGTATGAATGTCTGGAAATGCCTTATGTACATTGAATATATTGTTTGGGATTGAAACATATAAACATATAACGACCTTCTCCTATTAATATATAAAATAAATATTGAAACAACCAAACCACGAACTAAAATATAAATATTTATGAAGCTATTTCCACATTAATTATCATTTATAGGAAGTTAAACATTAACAGTAGCTCGATTTTATACCGACATTAAGAAAACTGGAATTTCAAGAAACATACAGTATAAGTAAAAATTAGTATAATTAGTTTTACCTATTTCAATACTACAATCAAACACAAATTTAATATTCACTTTCAAATAAAAAATTGTAAACTTTATATTGATTCGTTTACGGATCTTTTTTGCTTCTCTCTCTGCTATGAAGAAATGGACGTGAAGAAGTGTCATAGTCGTCAATGACTCAGCGTAGTTTAGACCTTATTTCTATTTTTATTGGCCGGTACCAACCCTAGCCAAGTTCGAGTAAGTTGGTACCTAAGGACTGAAAATACAGCCCAAAACGCCGCCCATTCTAGGTTCGGGATGTTTTTAATATGCGCTTTGCAACATATAAACGGTTTATATCGTTTGGAAAGAAATAACATTTTGGTTATTCGTAAATTTCGCTTTGACATGATAAATAACCGCCTTTTAAAATATGGAAAAAGTCCGAAAATTTCGAGATGGGATATATTCATTTATTCAAATCGCAAACCGCAATAAATGTAACCTGTTTTAGATACAAGTGGAAAACACATGAGTATCAAAAGAAAAATACGATATTTCACGTATGGAAATGAGATTCACTAGCTCCGCTTTGTGGTCATGCCTGTTGTAAACACATCCGAATATAAATGCGACAGTCACGTTTGTTTGTCACGCACTAAGCGTTGGACATATTTTCATAAATTTTGGCATAGATAGAACAATTGATATACAGCGGATGATATCTATAGAATAGTTTTAAAAGACGATAAAGTTTTTAGAATAGAATAGAATAGAATAAAATTTATTTGGACTAATTAGGTACACTATTACACATTTTTATAAAATTTGTCGTTCTTTTCTACATTCGGGTGTTGGCAATCATGGTTTTTGCCAAGCCTATAGCTTGCCTTCGCCGCGCTTACTACAACTATTTTAAAATTAAATCCTTTCTGATATATTGGACTAGTTGGTCGCCCATCAAATCTTTTGTGTTTATTCAACGAACTTGTACCTAAGTAATTTTAAAATTTATTCAACCTATTTTTATAGAAAATTTTAATGTAAAATAGTAACACACATGGAACAGCAAAATGTTTCATGGGTATAATTAGAACTTGTGTTGACAGTTGTTGGTCGATAACAATTTTTTTTTTGATTTTATTTTATCATGTATTCTTATATTTTTATTCTATCCAAATTTTTAGCATATCAGCGGTTATATATTATCTTCAAAATGAGACCGTAAGTTATGTGATCCCATAATTAATGGTAAAAAAACGGCTAACTCTATTAATATATAATATAAATATGTGAACTAGAATTAATATCTAAAATAATATGTGAAATTAATTTATATAAATATAATAAATATTTCATCATCATCATCATCAGCGGTATTTCCTATCGTATTGTTTTATCCCAGTATATTGCATTTCTTTGGTATTTAAAAAAGTCTATAAATTTCTATTTTTATTTTTTTTTATGAAATAATTAGATTTAATGATTAGATCAGATAGGTATAATTAATCTACGAACTCTTCTCTGCTCTTCCTCTACTTAAAACATTAAAAAAACACCAATCGTCCCTATCAAAATACATCTCTTCAATAAATTATCCAAATACCCTTTTAGCTGAACATCACACAAAGCATTTCCTTACATAAGTCACAATTTTCATATCTCAAGTTACACACGTATCTCCAATAGCTACTATAAATAAAGTGTGATCATCACTTTTGTAATAACGCTAAGAGCTTCGAACTAGCCACGGAGCCCCTGCGCCTTTACGCCTGCAAAGGCGCTATATTTCACCCAGCGAGTTAGAAAATGAGGAATTTTCTCGCACACAAACGTCATACGTCCGGTCGTCGACGTCTAATTTTTATAATAGAACAAAAGGAGCAAACAATGCCTAGTGCCGAGATATAGGCAGAGTCGCAACATAACACGAGCTTATGTTTGATTGAACGCATAAGAATGTGGGGTTCAGCGCGTTACAGCGAGTGCGAGGGAGACGGTGCACCGCCGGAGAGGGACGCCGATAGCGCAATTACCTCGTGAGATTGTTGAATAAATTTACATTCAGTTGATTGAAATAATAATGAAATTGCTACGGCACACTCCATAGCTTCGTACGCGATATTTAAATTAATAATAAAATCATAATGTTACACAAATCGTGCATGTGATACGCGGTGCCATTTCTATGATAATTAGGTTCTTTCTCTCGGCGTCTTTTGTTTTGAATAATTCCAATTCAAATTCTCCACCCATTGTAATGCGTAATTTAAATAACTCCCCCAGTACGGAAATATTCGCTCCGTAAATAATATAAGAAATGTATTAAAGAAAAATTTCATTAGCACATCAATTTAAATAAGTATATTAAAAGGCGCTGTTTTGTTATATTGTTGACTATTCGCAGCAAGAATACCAACATTAAACACAGAATTAATTTTAATACAAACGACTTTTAACAATTTCAAAGATTTAATATTTATGAATTGAAATTGCTTCCCGGGTTCCTAGTTTAATTTATATCGGAATAACATTGAAATAGTATTATGAGGCAGCCAACAAGAACTTAATAGTGCCGCCTTCTTTAATTTCACGACTTATGAAAGCTCCGTGTCCTGTTTGTTTGCACGGGACAGTTCGTTTCGGGTGTCACTTCTATTTATTATTTAGACTACAAAATGCATCTGTCGGTTTCCTGTGCTGATCCGAGTGGATTTTGTAGATGTATTTCACCTTTGGTTAAAATTGTAAGTTTCGCGTCTGAATCGTCATTACAGTCAGCATTAAAAGCATAAATTATCGTCCTTCTTCTGAATACTTAATGTCGTTTGAATAATAAATGTTACTGCTCATATTGCACTTTGATGGGCGGTACGAAGTATGCCCCTGATCGACGGTCGACAAAAGATTTTAGTAAGAGGTAGTGCCATGCTGCATTGCAGCGGAATTGAGCTGGCACGACCGAGGAGGTAGTCTTGTTCACAAAATACCGGCGTAAAGTGACAGCGTTGCTGTCGCGTTTTGTGCGGTTTGTGAGTAGCCGGTTGCCCATTGGGTGGATTGATGAAGAAGGTTGATGCATCTACATAGTATGCGGAGGTTTACGAGTCGGTAGCCACCTAGGTAGGTGATTCTAGTAGTAACTAGTAGTGCTAATTATTATCATGTTATAATAAAACAACGGCTCAAACAATGTTTAAAGAAAACATAGGCAGATCTTATAAGTGTTTAAAGTTTACGCAAACAAAAAAGAACGAAGTTATCTTTTATACACGTCATGTAGGTACCTATAAACATAAAATATTTTATATTCTCGAAATTTCTGGTATTTTGCCGTTGCCGTCATTATGAGGCTCTCTGGGGGAGGTCCATGTCGAGAAGTGGACTCCGGTTTATGATGATGAAGACTGGAGGGCTGAGGTTATATATTGTAGTTTGTAAATACAAAAAAAATCAACTCAAATCGACTCGAAGTAGATTTTCTTACAAATCGACCCGCGTTATCGAAACGGGATATAATATCTGCCATTGCATTAGAATTAAAGTTATTATAGATAGATTATTAGAATAAAAGTTCAATAAAATAGCGTTGTTGGTGCAAATTCTGTAAACTAACTATTTAAATGCATTACTCTATACATAGTACGCGTGAACTCGATAACTCTGGTATTGTATCACTCCAACTTTGTCGGTGCGACGGAATCAAAAATGTGTTAAACAATTTCTCAGCTTAGCAAACAATGCCTGGATCTCCATGGATTCTCGTTTACTGGATACATCTCTATATGTATATAAAATTCTCGTGTCACAACGTGTTTGTGTGTCTATTCCTTGCTACAGCCAGATTTTCAGGACGGATTTTAACTTCTTTATAACGGGAGCGACACTAGATGCGTTAAAATTTTTGAAGCACCTAGGTACTCCTATTTTATGCTATACTAGCGGACTCCCGCAACTTCGTTTACGTGATTCCGTTTTTATTCCGCAGTCGGTTAAAAAGTAGCCTTCTTCTCTAAAAGGACTAACTAGCACTGTAAGAATTCTTCAAATCGGACCAGTAGTTCCAGAGATTAGCGCGTTCAAACAAACAAAAAACAAACTCGTCAGCTTTATATTATCACTATACATACGGGATGTCGGATCTTTTGATGACTTTATGTATCTCGTTACCTGATAAACAAATATGCGACGTCTTAGTAAGCTTTCCTAGAAATTCCTAGTCCTAATCAACATTCTCTCCCACCTTCCTGCCAGTGCGTAACGGAATTAAAAAAAAACAACTCAATTAGATTATCAAATTACCTTTATTCCGATTGTCAAGTCCGCCAGAGCACCTAGTTTACCCCCAGCGTGGCTGGGACCAGGCTAACATGGTGTAATAGTAACTTTATTAACCTATTGACCTGAATTTTATACATATCTAATTTCGGGCGATATCTTACTAGTTTTCTAGTAATTTGTAAACAAAGTAACTTAGTGGCCGAGTTTTTCTGGGCTATAGCCTGCAAATAGAGCTGTGAGGCACTGGTGTGTCTATTATATACCTACCATATTATATAATACTAGTTTCCGCTCTCAGCTTCGCCCGCGTGGATTTCAGATTACAATAATGGAGGAGGAAAGGAATTCTCAATTCTTCAGGATAGTTTTTTAATGTATGGTGGTATGCAGGTGTACCATTATCTCGTCAGGGTCTGATGATGGGATCTTGGTGAAATTGAAGGAACTGCTCAAATATTGTGGTTTTGAAAAAATACGGAAACACGTATTTTTGTATTCCTAGCAGACAGGACATACATTTTTTAAGTCCCTAACTTGGAACTATTTTTAGAGGTTGGAGGGTACAAAAAATCTTGAAAAGTGTACTTTTTTATTTATAACAAAGAGTATGCCTACAAATTTTTAGCTTTCTATCTTGAAAATTATATTAAGACCCTTGGGAATATCGGGATGTAAAATAGATGTTGGCCTTCAGACCTATTCGATATGCGCACAAAATTTAATGAGAATCTGTCGAGCTGTTTCGGAGGAGTTTAATCATGCACACCGTGACACGAGAATTTTATATATTAGATATATATAGATTACGAATAAGTTACTATATTATGCATATGACGTCCTTTTGTTTGCCGAAAGAAAGCTAAATCCTAATATTCAGTTATTATTATGATTGTTTAAATTTTATTATGTAACCTAGTATGGACCCCAGTCTCTTACTAGGATAAAAGTATTAAAAATAGTTACTAATAATATTAAGTTATCTATGTACATCCTAGTTTATGAGAGAAAATAAAGAATTTATTTATTTATTATTTATTTGTTTATTAATAATGTTTTCTACTTCATATATCGAGTATAAATTTCATCGTTTGTGTAACTTAGAGAGTTATTAACAAACGTCTAGTATGAACTTAACAAAATCTGTCTATAATAACCTGTGTACTGCAACTAGAGAGATTTTGTGTT
The DNA here is from genome assembly GCA_001625245.1 of Calycopis cecrops. Lineage (NCBI taxonomy): Eukaryota > Metazoa > Arthropoda > Insecta > Lepidoptera > Lycaenidae > Calycopis > Calycopis cecrops. The sequence continues at coordinate 129,945 of LUGF01026018.1, forward strand.
GGAATGTAGGTACATACTTTTGCAGTATGTTTGAACGGTAGCTACTTGTCAACAGTTGCATAACGCACAAAGAAAAGTGTATAATGAGTCTACGAAATACATATTTGAAAGCCTGTAAGGAATTCACAAACAGAAAATGATCCAATTATTAATTTCAAAGCCAGCACTGTCTTAAAGAATACAGGAATCAAATAACAAGGAAAAGTGCAGCTATTAATTTGCGATAACGAGTGAAAAATATACAGAACAGTGCATTAAACAATAATTTAGTGGGGTCATCAGTGGCACGGTCTGATGTGCTCTATTAATATGATTGCTAGTTTGCCTGTTATAATACTACTTTTTTTTCTTTGATATTTTAAACGTTTATCGTTAGGTGATTTTGAATTATTTTTTTTTATAAGGGAGCAAACGACATACGAAGACGATTATAGACAACCGCATAGAGGTTGTAAAGATGCGTTGCTCGCCTTCCTCCTACACGCATGGCCCTTAGGCTGCTTACAAATAAAAAGGGGATAGCACAGCTGTTTTACGCCGGTGTCGTGTAATCTTGAGGTTTTCGTGCCGGTCCAATTCGGCTGCATGCACTCTCACAAATTTCTTTGCATCCGAATTTAAAACAAATATAACATCGACTTTGTATCGATTTAATTACAGCACTCCACTTACACGTAATCGAGTTGCCTATAATTAGGCATGTAGTTACATATCATACAATATTAATTCAATTGTCGGTAATTATATTAACGGATAGCATTCGATAACGATAAACTTAATTATTTATCAACTGTATGTTCTGCAATGTGTAATGTAAAGGGCGAACATGTTATGATAATATTTGTATTCGAATATTTTTAACGTTTAATTCGCAACTTTAATATTTTTATACGATATGCTAGCTGTTACACGCGGTTTCGCTCGCGTGGTTTTTCGAGATTAAATGAAGCCGATGGCACTATTCAGCCCTTCAACCATCTCCATACTAAATATCACATCGATCCGTTGATGAGATTTGAAGTGAAAAAAGGACAAACAAACAAATACACTTTTTATAATAATGGTATGGATATTACTAGTTTAGTAGAATTTGCGAAGTAACAAAATAATATTAGAATCCCTTGTAGGGAGGGCAACGCAGTTGCAGATATGCAGATGATGGGCGTCGGTAGTCATAACATTGGCTCCGACTGCTCGTTTGCCCTCTTATACCTACTATATAAAAAAGGGAATGAATCAAATTTCTTGGCCAGGGTCAGTATTATTTTTTCAATGCTTGGTATGTATATCAAATTATTTTTCACAATTTAAATAACAAATGACGCTTTATATTGATGATAATTTTGTAAAATTCTATTTGATATTAGCACCCATGCTCTTTTTGATGTTCAAATGGAACACATACAAAAGTAAGTACCTAAGTACTATGGACGCAATATGACATGTGGACAATATTCGATCGAATTGTAAATATAGTTGTAATTTGTATGCAAATGTATCGATACAAAGTCGATATTAGATAATTACACAAAAGTTTGACTCGGATACTCGGAAGTCGGAAGGAGCTCATCCTTGACCTTCTTTGATAAGGGTCAGTAGACACATTGGACACATCGGCACTATTCGAACGGAAAAATCGGGCGACGTAAGGTAAGATTCGCCCATTCAACGCAGATCTCTTAGAGGGTTTGTTAGTAAGCGGTGCGGAGGTCCGTTCATGCTGGCACGGTCGTTTCGACCCTGACCTAGCGTAAGAGCTGGGCGGGACGGCCGGTGGGAGGGTTGACTCAGGGCGTTCACCTTGAGACGTACGACAACAGTCGCGTATTTTGGAGGCTCAACTTTAGGTTCGCTTTCAGGGCACGTACAGTTTTTCCTTGTGCCAATCTTGAACGTAATGGAGATCTATTCAACAAACAATCTTTACGTCTTAGAGAGTCTTAAAATAATGTTTCGTGGTTTACATGTGTAATCAACATCATCAACATGTGTCCTGCTGATATAAACATTAAAAAGAGAAAGAGTACGCTGTTAAGCGGTTGCTTTTGTTGTGATAAAGGCGAGCGATTTAAGCTTTTTGGTTTTTTTTTTTTGGTATGGGCAAATGGGCAGTCGGAGCCATTTTCATGACTACCGACGCCCATAGACATCCGCATAGAAACTACACAGATGCGCTGCCCTCCTTTCCCCTCCCACCTCCATAGGCCACCGACTACTTACACATTGCACGAAACACGACAACACAGCTGTCACTACACGCCGGTCTCGTGTAAGCGAGAGGTACCTCCCCGGTCGTGCCGGCCCAATTCGGCAGCATGCAAGCATGCAGTGTGGCACTACCTCTTACTAGACTACCAATGGACTCATATACAGACTTTTTACACAGGTTCCTCTTTTATGCCACCGGAAGCTGATAAGCCACAGGAAACACGACGTACATGAGAGGTACATCCTTGGGCTAGTCCAGTCCAGTTACAGTGCATGACACTTATTACTGATACGTTCAATCTAATACACTTCATTTTTCCTATATCGTATTCTACACCTTTTTGTGCGCAACATACACACGTATTGTGTGAGTGAGTTGCTTCCTATAAAAATTAGCATCAATTTATCGCCTCGTAAAGTGAACGCATCGTATGTGTATCACTGTTGCAACCGAACGATATAAAAAATTACGCGCATGTCACCAAAATAGTTCTTCCTAATTTTATAATAATACCTGATAATACCTAAGGAAAATATTACGAACAATTACGAAGCTGGTACTTCTAGTTTCTCAATTGTGCTCGATAAAATTAGTCTCTCTTCGCACAACTTCGTGATGCTGTGTGGTTTTCGAAAAAGATTCAAAAAGGAAAGAAAGCGGATGTAGCAATAGCACAGATTATTATATACTAATTTCCACCCGTAGCTTCACCCATATAAACCTTCCTCGTTAATCACTATCTATTTAAAAAAAACCCTATCAAAATCTGTTGCGTAATTTTAAAGATCTAAGACACACAGACCAACAGACGGCGACTTTGTTTTATACTATGTAATGATTATTAGCTGCACTCCGCGGTTTCACCCGCTTACGTTTCGATCCCGTGAAAATATCGACATTAAAAATAGATTTTGACCGATTTTCAGACCTACCCGATATGCACACAAAATTTCATGAGAATTGGCCTTGCCGTTTAGGAGGAGTATGGTAAGTAATACTGTGACACGAGATTTTTATATATTATATTATAGAGATTATAGTTACGTTTGGTTATACCACATTCGTCGTAAAAAACATCTCCTAGTTATCTTGAAAACGGATAAAAAACCTACCATGCAAAAATATTTACAACATGAATGAATATTGATAAACGTTCTCCGCTCTTGGTTATTTAATTATTACTTATTGGATGAATCGAATCCAATAAATCGGGATTCAATTGACAACTTAACGGAATTAGTCTAGTCGAAATGTTCAAAATGGTGTTAATTCTTGATAAAGGTCCTAAAAATATGAGCGATAGCTCATTGGATTCGGAATGACGTCTAGAAAAAATGTTTTGAAGGATTT
>LUGF01026018.1:134057-166892 GCA_001625245.1 Calycopis cecrops
ATCCTTCAAAACATTTTTTCTAGACGTCATTCCGAATCCAATGAGCTATCGCTCATATTTTTAGGACCTTTATCAAGAATTAACACCATTTTGAACATTTCGACTAGACTAAATGATAATCTCCGCAGAATCGTAAACAAAATAAAGTTAATATTTCCAACGTAACGACACAATTCTATGTTCGTTCTAATCGAATTAGAACAAATTTAAATCGCATTATGTATTTTTTGTGTTAAACCAAACCACGTAAGTGTTAAATTGCTACCCATTACAAACTTCCGAACCACATCAAAGATCCAACCGGTGAGATTAGCGGGAGGAACTTGGAGGAAGTTCATAAACTAGGACGTCGCGAAGTGACCAGAATGGGCTCATCCGTTCGAAATACTCGACGACGGCCATGTCACTTTATAACATTTCATACGTCATTCTCTTGTATTCATATTTATAAATGGATACTATTTTATTTTAATGTTTTTTTTAGCCGGGAGAATGTGGCATTTTTGGGATTTCAAGAGGACAAATGAGCAGTACAATTTTAAGGACTACATAATTTTTTTTTATTCAACCTTATCAGAATATATCTATTTTACGCCTAAATAAAAGTGGCTTTTAATTTCCATGATCCATATTTCTGAATATAGCACCTACTAACAAAGTTAAAACTGTACCTCTTTATAATTTTATAATATTAGTGTAGATGTGAACAGTAGTTACACACGTAACACGTAACTGACAATTACATTGAAGACGGGTTATTTAGCTTCTTGCAATTATCACGAGGACGCTGAAAAAGAACATTTCCCGCGGTCTACTACGCGATATAATGAAACTATAAACTAAACGATAAATATCATTATGTTATCGGCGGTGTCGCTCGAATGATCGTTCGATCGGTCGCGCCTCCTTTTCCTCCTTCAAATGCAGATAGAGAGGTCCGAGGCAAGGCAAACGTCCGAAGGCGTGAGCGATTTTCACAGCCATATTATTATAAGTGCAGTCGTCAAAACAGCCGCTTTAGGTACTTGTAAGTTCCTGCCGTTTAACACGGCCGTATCAAAGGTCTCACGGCGCATAATTAGCATAAAAACATAATGGAATAATTTACAACCGTTAAACCACCGTTTGAAATGTACAAATAATGTTGTGTGTTGAATATTTCAATGGAAATTATGATGTGTTTAGCGTAGAAACAGCGTGACACTGGATCTAAGATTACAAGTGAGCGTGACGTAAAAGTGTTTCGAACACGTCGCACGCTGTGATATTGCACGTTAAATCTAATAAGCCGACATAAATTACTCGATAGTTTGGTGCATTTATTTATATTCTTTTTAAAATGCCGGGACAAGCTTTATTCGGCAGGTGAATTGTAAAATAATTTGAATTCAATAATGTAATTATGTAAACGCATAATATTAATTTAAATATTTATTTTTGTTTAAAATGATTTCTCATTATTGAAAATTAAAAGTATGTTTAAAATAAAAATAATATTTTTTTAAATAAACGTATCGGATATATAACTGGAATTATTTTTGCTTAAATTATATTTTATACAAATTGAATTAAACAGATTGATTTTGTGAGAAAATAAGTACTAGTGCATTTTGTGTCGTATTTTCATCGGATGCTGCAGTGAAAATTTGGCATATAGAATAAGATTAGCTTGGCATCTCGATTGCGTTAGGCGTTTGCTCTCAAAGCTAATTCTCGTTGGGTAGTTACACTACGTCGTTGACGCTTTCCGTCACCCACCCGAAAAGCACTTTCAGGCGCGTCAAGCGCGCCTCCAAAGGGCAAAGGGAGGGGGTTTACCACCCCGGCCGAGTTCGAAAAAAGGCGATGCACTTCGAATTGTTCCTTTTATGTCCACGATCGATCGTTTCGGTAAAGGAGGCGTTATATCTGCCCGGCGTAGCGCCCACGGTTACTTCTCACGTGGTGGGCTAATTGGGGGCGCTCGAGCCTTCGATTACAAAATAGAGGGTCGGAGCGAGTTTTTGGATTCGCGCGCTCGGCAATCGTTGGGTCACCGACTTATTTTGAATTTACTCTCCATCTGCCAAAATTGCACTTTTACGCTAAGATATGTGTGTTTTTTACCTTTTTCGTTAGCTAACTTCGTTTTAACTATTGCGAATACATTTTATGGATTTCAAACGTTGAATGATAAAAACAATTTTGTATTTTTGGGATAATTTAGAGATTAATAAGAATTAGAGAGTACTAAGCCAGAATCGAGAGTTACTAAGCGTGAGTTAAGCGAGATTTTGGTTTTGATTTTGTCGTGTTGACTCCCAAAATCTATCGGTATTTTAGCGTTAACAAGAAGGGCGAAAACTCATAGTTCAGCTTTGTTGCTCGGCCTCTGTAGTCATTACCTATGGTAGAGGAGTTTCAACAGCCTTCCACAATCCACTCTGGTTTTCTTCTGACGGTACTTACCTGGACCGTTGACAAAATAATATCGCGTATGGTGAATTTGTCCCAGAGAGGATTACTTACCTGGAATAAAAATAGAATAATTAGTACAAAGATGAAAGTGCTTGCTTATACATTAATTTCGGTTGGATAACTTGAGAAAGTAGATATTTTTCTCAAGATATCCGAAGCTACATAAGATTAAATTAATACGCCGAAATTAAATTATCTGTAATTCATAATTGGCGCAATAATCTTAGTGCTTTAGCTTACTAAATAGTGTGCCGTGACTACCGAAACCGGCATGAACCGGCCGAAGAATCTCTTGTTTGCGCTATGCTTTCGCGTTTCATGCGGTTTGTGAGTTGCCGGTGGCCCATGGAGAACCGGAGGGGTGTTCCCCTGCTTTTATTTACACTTCAGCACAACAACATAATAGTCATGGTTATCAAAAGTGATCATTTCCCATAAGTTACTTTTAAATTACCTACATACTTTTTAATATAATTTTATAAAGTACATTTGCTAAAAAAAGTAATTACACATAACGATAACTTATTACACATAATCATTTACAGAATTTATAGAAAAAGAAGCAATGAAATCTTTTCATTACTTAACATAATGATAACTCAATAATCAATATATACCATAACTTAAATAAATTGATACAAAAGAAGCATTGAGGTCCATATTTTTTTCTAATTATAATTATTTTCGTTCTGCCCACATTGTATGTGTTACGTTGTCCAGCTCGGCATTGGACAGCGCCCGCCCCCTTTAAATATGCAAATGCTGAATAGAAACAATAATGAGAATAATTTATATGTAGCCGCGGAATATATGGTTTATTTAGCAATCAACAAAAAGTGTTGGAATACAATAAAATTAGTAAAATTATGAGTTCAGCGCGAAACGATGCGTATCGGCGATATCGTTCATGTATAAAATTATTTCATGACTTAAAGATTTATACGTACGCTAAATAATCATAGTAAAGTTCAAGTTTACACGGCCAGCGTAATTGTTGCTTAGTTTACAATCTACCGAAATTTTTGTGTTATGAGACTCCTTAATTTTTTTTTATCGCAGGGGAATGCGCTAAGCTCCAGCCCCCGGGAGTGCAGCTACTCCGAGGAGTGCGGGTTATGTGACTCCTGAGTACATATTTTTAGGGAGTCGGTAGACACTGAAAAGCACGTGTTTGGTGTACGTAGGCAGATGAGCAAAATCTTGATGACACAACATCCAGAATTGTCAGGCGTGTTGCTCTCATTCCTTCCCCCAATGGGCCGTCGAAGTCAGTCGCTGCGTTTCATCGACGATTACCTTCCAGTCGCGCCGGCCAAATTCAACTGCAGAATTCGAATGCACGTTTTAACGCGAAGCTATATCAACAAAGACATGCACTTTGTAATCGCACTGACATTATACAGAGTTAATTGACGACAGCGTAGCCCCGTGTATGCGGACCGTTATTTTAATACCGGCGGAAAAATAGCGTTCACCTTCATTGGCTTGTATTGATGACATTAATAATGCGCTACTAAGGCGACGACAACTTAACGACCTATTAAGGCTGATTTACATTGGACCAGTTATAGCTGGCAGAAAACACTGTCTGCACAATCATAAGGTGTTAGATGGTCCCTTGAAATTAATTTACACGATAACAGTTCAACTTGCGCAAGTTCGTAACTTACTGGAATACCGACTTTGGGACGAGTTGAAACTTGCTTGCTACGGATGTTTCGGAGAATGTTTGTGGTAGATATCACTAAGTTTATTTATACGGATATTATTATGGTTATTTTGAAATAAATACGATTTAATGAAAAGTGCTGAGATACATAATGAAGAAAAACGTTTGTATTGTGTCATCGAAAGGCCCCGTTTGGGTGGATAAATGTAGATTATGATGATGAAATTATATGAAAGACTCAGCTACTGTCGAAAGTACTTCGATTTTTTTGTAACTACTTATAGAAATTTTAATTCTGTCTAATATATATCATGCAAAGTAGACGACATCTAGCAAATGCATAGCATAGCATAACAGCACCGAACAAAGAAACAAAAAACAAAATATCGTCCGCAAAAATAATTCCATAGTACAATAATCAAGTGAAAAGATAGGCAAATGGCTACAATTAGATAACAGAGGGCGTAAACAATGGGAAAAGGAAATGTAATGCATGTTTTTAGCCCGTGGGGAGCCCACGTTTTTAGTATTCCCTATAAATATTCCAGCGAGTTCAAAGACGTAATGTGATTAAACACGAATGCGTTGACACTTGCGACTTGCGAGATAAAAATTCAAAAATGCTCCCCTTACATCATTTTGTATTAAAATTTTCATTTGTTTTACATTCAGTTGCGCCTTTTTTAAAGTTGCGAGTGTATAATTTTTCGGTGTCATTTTTACTTGTGCTCAACGGTAATTTGGTTCGATCCGTGTTTTTTATTGTGTTCGCCTGCACATTTTTATGACCGTTGATAATAAGTTTTCGCTGCAGTTTAGTTTAGTTTTCCAGCAACACGTACATTAGTTACATGTGTTGCTGTAAAGGCTACTGAGTTTGGACGGGATCTGGTGGCTATGTAGGACTTTTTCAATCAAATACCAACTAAAACTGAGTCATTCATTGATTGCATATTGTGATGTACTTTGGATCCGTCAGTAACAATATAACATCCTGAATTAGTTAATATTCTACAATCGTAACAATCTCTCCTTTCTGGTATTATTCGTCTCTTACGGTCATAAAATCATGAGAAAGGGAATCATCGATGGGAATAAGTAGTACGCCTAGAACTTTACTTAAAAAATATCTGCAAGAGTATTTTTGACCGACGAAGAAGTTGTAGAAAATATTGTCGTTAAGAAAAAAATTGATACTCCACAATAATGCAGGAGCACGTTAGATAGTAGATTCTATAGAAACTATATATAGCTATATAATAACTATATATAGCTCACAAACTAGTATTTTCAAAAAAATCGGTTATATCTTAAAGAGCCAAATCGATAAGAAGAAATATATAACCAGACTTTATCTACTGCTAAAGTATAACTAGATATTTCTATCCTCTTTAACCCCCTTTTTAAACCTTTTTTCTCTAACTTTATACACTTGTAAAGCTTATTAAAAGCCTACAAGGGAAATACAATAAAAGCGTAAAACACACTTTTCCGTTATCCCACCCTTGCCGTTCACGTGGAAAAATATTTACGATTTTTTTTCTCGCCGTTTTTATTAATATTCGTAGGTACGGCACAGGACGTTGACCCGGTTTCCATAGCAAGGAAAAGATACCAAATACACATTAACATTTCATGTTTTATTCATATATTTCCTAACAGTCATGTATATAGGCCATAACAATAGATAGCGAAACTATATCGTGCTTTTACAAATGTCGAAATATTTATTATACACACTTATCGTGCGCCATGTCTGATTTACATTTGAGAAAATTCTTGACCTGCATTTGAGGTTGATTACTTATGAATCTATTGTAACATCGACTTATTATTCTTATTTTTCGTTGAGATTTAAAATTACTTTCTTGGTAAGGCACTTCATGCCTTGAGGAGGTTCTACTGTTGAATTGGAGGATTATGTTGGTCATTTCAACCACTGCTATGTGAAACGCGTACATTATAACCGTAGATGATTTTAATTTTCACATTTTTTTTGCGTAAATGTGCACTGTTTAGTCTATGTCCGGCATATCATAATAGCAATCGAAGCCATTTGGTGACGACCTACGCCCTATTCATCTGAAAATTTTTTTGTTGCCCCCTGCACCCTCTCCCCCTCAATGAACAACCTCAAAAACAGCACGAAACGCAATAACATAACATATAATTCTGACCCAGTATAGAACGACAAGGCCTTTTAAAACTTAATTAAAACATTCACGTTTATTGATAACGAATTAAATATAGACGAATATAGATTAGGAGGTGACCAACACTAGGCGCAAATTACAAGCCGCTCCCGTTTCGGGCGGTTACGCCTCGCCCGTTAATTGCCAAAACAATTAAACCATTTATCAACAATACGAATTTTAAGTGTCCGATTTCGTCGGACGTACACTGCGCCCACAGTCCCACACCCCTGATTATTTTTACGTGGACGACCTTGTTTTCATCCTTAAACAAAGTAATAAAACCTGCGTGGTCTTTTATTTTGTTATTTAAAATGGAACGTTCTTTTCTTGTTGAAGGCTGTTCTAAATCTCAACTGTTCTGTCATTCAACAATTCGGGTGGTAATTTCCAAAGAGAACATAACGTTGCACAGTACTCAATTTTGCGTTATACTATGAAACTACCTGGTAATTTCCATGATTCAGCAATTAAAGCTGCCCGTTGTCAGTCTGTCAGTCACTCTTATGTTAGTCTTAGATATTTTCTTTATTTAACCGATTCGCTGAGGCTAATGTTTTCCAAAACTTATAGTCGTAGATGTAGAAATATTTTGTGACATAGTTGCCGTGTGAAACGCAGTAGAAGTGACTACACGGCTACCGTGTCACTTACCATGTAGGTACTCGTAGAATAATATTTGATATTCTACGCGTGTATAGACTTCATATGTTCAGTTGAAGCCAAATCACGGGTCTAAAGGGAAAGTAAGTGACTTTTTAAGAGGTTGCAAACCTTTAGTAAGTTAAAAGTTAGAAAAATTCGACGAAAGACATTCGTTGTACACAAAGATACCATATCATAACCATAAACCATCTTGTGAAGTTAGCGGCTTCTTTTCATAAATATCCAATTATTTGTCTAAATAAAAGTACTGTTAATATTATTTTTTATGAAGCTTTCATTGAGTATTCCTGATTCCTGTCCTGCTCGTAGTGCTCATATTTTAAATATTTTAATATTTTTCCACAATATCATTAAAAATTATATCAAATTACTAATATATTACTCGATGATTATTATTTATTTTAAATTATTTATTTAAAAATACTGTTAAATACACTACATTATTTAGAAAGTTTAAGGTTAATGTACTCCACATAGCTTTTTCTGATGCTTTCTAAGAACAAGTTCGAATTAGAATTGACGGTCTTTATTATATACAAAACAAAATATTTTGAGTTAATATAAATAAATAAATCGTTTTCTATTGTCATTAATTTATTAATGCATTAATGCAGCTTTAAAAAAGTTAAGTCATTATCTTTTTTGATGTTACAGAATACTCAGAAAGGAAGTCTACTAGCTTGATTCACATAGAAAATTATTAAGGCTTTGTTCTGGGTAGATTTTTTTTAAATACGCTATAACGAGGTATGTTATACTATTATTTAAACAAGTTTCTTTTGTTCCAACATTAACTCAACGTTGGTATTATTTTATTGAACCCACGAAACGACGAAAACTGGTAATCCCATGCTTTTTTGCATTCACCTAATAATATTTTAATTAAAATAATTATGTGTTATGTAAGATAAATCTTTATTATCTGGTGTTTTAATTCACGAAAATATAATATTTAAAACTACTTAACTTTTCATACATACCTACGTTTAACAATAAACTGTCATCCACGTCCATTCACTTTTTACAAATCATACAGGGCCGATACGCGGGCCGCGGTAAAAAGTAACGAGCTAACCGATTCAGGGGCGACACAGCGTTAATTGCCCGGACCAATTATTACGCCAGTATCACTGTTAGTTTACTATGACCGCCTGCCTTTTTTAGCCCCAAAATCCGTCCAGTGTTTGCCCCCGGATCTATCTATCTCGTTATTAAAACGAAATCCTGAACGTTTTCGCGGTGGCGGGTCAGAAATATTGGAATTTGAATTGCGGCAAAAAAAGGAAACGAAAGAAACACAAAACGATTGTGACCGATAGCCAATGGTGGCCACTTTGCTTTTTTTTATTTACTTATCCTCTTTGACACCGATAGTATAAACGGTATTTGATCGCCCGAAAAAATCGTATTCTGCGGAGAGATTAAAAGCATTATTGTGTTATTAAACGTATACGCTTGGAGGGAACTTTCAATTGAAATGTTTTATTGAAACACAAAATTGCCAGGTTGATTGGTTAGCATTGCTTCTCTTGATAAACATTGGTAGGTGTGGTACTCCGAGTCCTTTGAAGTTGGCTATGATGGAAGGGGACCGTCGTCTAGGCATTAAGTTAAAAAAAAATTGTCAACAACCAGTTTTTAGTAAATGCCACGACCGGGGAGGTACCTCTTGCTTACATGATACCGGCGTGAAGTGACAGTTATGCAGTCACGTTTCGTGGTGTGTGTGAGTACCCGGCCCGTGGAAGGGGAGGAGGAAGGATTTCAACAAATCTGTATGTTCTCAATGCGAATGTCTACGGGCGGGTAGTCATGAAAATGACTGACTGCTCGTTTACCCCTTACACTAAAAAAAAGCAACGACAAAATGCTGATAGCGAAAATAACCACAGCACAGACCTCTACATCGTTTCACGTTTCAAGTAATTAAATACAACCACCGCAGTCAAAATCATAACCTTTAATTTCGTAAGTAGGTTAAAAGCATGCACCAAAATATTCTAATATAATGCGAGGCATATATTATCATAAGTGCTTATAATACAAACATGTAATAAAGTGAAATAACACGGCAAATAATATATGACTGTAACATTTACACCCTCTCCACTGTAATAAAATTGAATACATACATACATTTAGCACAGTTTCCCCGTTCCTTATACTAAATGTGGCTTTCTTTATTTTACTTGGGAGCTAAGTGTTTCGGTTTTGAATTTGTGTGTTTTGTTATGGAATAAATCACAAAGAACTCTGTTACTTCGTCTTGTATACTGAAATTTGCTAGTATTGTGAAAGGTGATAAGTAGCAAATCATATTTAAATGTATACCTTTGTGGACGCGAGCCCCAGAATTACTGCTTATATCATAGCATCAAACGGACAATAGTCCATTTTAGGACAAAAAAAATAGCACTGAAAATCGGTGTCGATGAACTCGAACTCCCCGAATGCCGAGTGACGTCCTTTTCAGCGCTCCTCGCATTCCATCACTGATCATGATCTCGTACTTACTGCTTTTTTCGTTTCTAGTAATTTATTTATACTATGCCGTTATGTGGAGCAAACTTATTTCTATTCTATTCAATAGCAGGCAAATACAGAGAACAACTAGCAATACTCTTTAATATCAAGACGGTTAATGCTTATATTTCTTAAGGAGGAAAACTTCCGAAGAATCGAAACTTAAACACTATAACAGGTTTATTAATAAACATAAATAAACTTTACTCCAAGTATTAAACTAGAATCTGTTAAGTTCATTATTGTCCGTGATTATTACTAGCGAATTTGACAGATTCTAGTTTCATCCTTGGAGTAAAGTTTATCTATGTTTATTAATAAGGCTGTATATTGACCAACTGTACCTATATCAATAATAAACATTATTTTAATTATGTTCGAATTTTGAACGCCGTTATCATTTATATAAAAGGCCCAGTCGATGAAATATTAATAGTAACTATGTAAGACACACATAGCGAACGGAACCTATCGATTTAATATTTTCCACTAGGGTGATCGTATCAAAGCATCTCTCTACCGGATGAATAACCAATGATTCATATTGTTTTGGTAACAGTTAGCAGTTAACACCTCCGCTACGAATTTATCTGCAATCTACTACATTGTGAATGCGAAAGTTTGTAAGTATAAATGTATGTTTGTTCCACTTCCTTGTAAATACTACTGAATTAGTAAGAAATTTGGCGCAGTTATAGATTGCAAAATTTAGCCCGAATTTTTGGTTGTCGTCATAAAGGCAAAGATTTTATGAGTTGCATTGTTCTTTGTTAGTTTTTATCTTTGATAAAGCCCAGGGCGATAGTAAGTTGAGAGGTTATCAGGGTAGAGCAAGTTAAGTGACAGTTAAAAGTTTCTAAAAACGCCAAGAACTATTTACAATCATAAATCTACAAGACTTAATTAATATCTTGGATCAAGCACATTTATCATCGTTGTCCTTTTAACTGATAAAACTTTGCACTATTTGATAACCAAATATCTAATAACAGCGAATCAACGATACCACAGACGAACAGTAAACAAAACGAAATAGCTGTTGAAACCAATAAATCGAGTGGACATAGCGAAGCCACTTCATATGTGCTGTAAAACTATCGTTTCGTTAACACTTCAACATTTAAATGATATAATAAATTCGTATTATCGCCGGCTGCCGACAAAATTGTTTTCGAGCTCGCACGGCTTAATTCATTAACCCCGTGGATATTATATAGCGTGTATTGGTTAAGGGTTGACTGTGTGCGGTTTTGTACCCAAAAATTACATTTTGTCGATACATTTTGGTAGAAACATACGCGGTTTAACGGTGGGAATTAGAACACGATTTTTGAATTGAGAACGTTGTTTAGATTCGAAATTCGAATAAATTGTTGTTTTTTTATTTGGTAAATTTGATGATTTTCAAATGAAGTGTACATTTCCGAATATAAACTCGTTTGGCTTTTAGAGAAGAACTATTTTAAACGTAAAAATTGTATTTAATAAAACTTGAAGTAAAAATCTATATCGAAATCCATTATTTTGTTATGATAACAATCCTCTCAATTTTGCCACTTACAGCTTTTTTGGCTATTCTTGTTTCCCATTTTTCGGGAAGGAGAATCGGATATTTATATATTATTTTTAGCACGTGAGTAGATGCTTTGTAATTTTCTGAAAGGTGAATAAAAAGATCCGACCATCAACGCAATGGCCAATAGGTGAGATGCCTCTAAAGACCGTGCTAGACTAACAAGATACGTGGTCTTACCAAAAATCTTTTAAATATCCACACGATTCCTACTATATAGCCAGTGGCCTATGGGGTGAAGAAAAAGGGAAACGCATCTGTATAATGCATGCGGATTTCTCTTGGCGTCGATAGTCATGAAACTGGTTGTGACTACTCGCTTGCCTTATATTATAAAAAAATATCACAACACTTATAAAACATTTCACAAACGCACGCGTAGCTCTCAATCAAACACCAAAATATTGTTACAAAACAGGAAAAGCCGTTAGAATCGAACAAGGGTACGAACATCACAATACGTAACAGAACGGTAACATGGGTAACGAAGTGGTACAAAATGAAATCTATTTCGCCTGCCAACACGTTCGACGGCTCTTTTTGATAGTTGTCGCCCGTCGGTGGCCAGTAACTGACACACCACGCATCGGTTACCCTTTGGACGGCGTCAGCGTCAACCATTATTACCTACCTGGGTACACTGTTTATTATTCCGTTGCATAATGTAACGGACAATATCGTCTCTTGTTGTCCTAGACTGTTGTTTTCTCTTACGTGTTGTTAATTTTTCCTTTTTATCCCTCATATCTGCTATATATGTAATATAAAAATACATAATAATATAACCTAAGAGTATTTAGTTTTGTTACATTGTTTTTATAAGAAAAACAGTAAGACTGATTGCACCGAAATAGAAGGGCACGTTGCTTGAATATGGACGAATTAAAAGAGGTATGTGATTCATAAGATAAAGTTTATGTATCTAGTATGAGAATAAGGATAAGTAAAGCCTGTAGTTTCCGAATACCGTCAGATATGCCACAATACACTAGGACTTAGAACTTAGAAATTTATAAGATAAAACTAAGTTTGAGAAAAATAAAATAAAACTAAGGTGGCAAAACACACTTAGCAAAAATACACATGCAAAGTCTTTAGCGCGTAAAACAACCACAGCAAAGCGAATATTGTATTTATGAAAGATAAAATCAAATTTAAACATTACTCGGGTCCAAAAGTGGCGGAACTTCGTTTTCCAACGCGCGGATCAAATATTGACCAGCATTCAACACGTTAAATTTTCCCCGCGAAAAACATTCCCAAACAAAATAATTACCGTCCGACCGAACGGGGACCGAAACGCAGCGGTATAGTTCACAAATTAGTTTGGCAGCGAAAAATTTAATTGAACCAACGATTTCGATGGCGGCGCGTGATGTATTAACATTTATTGGTTTACAAATTAAAGATAACCCTGACATCGCCGCGGGACGATATTCGCGCGTATTTTTATCGCGGAAAATATTCGCTGTATTAAATCGCGCTAATCGGTAGCGTGAAACTTTTATTAATGGTCGATACCTTTTTTTTTTAAATTGTAATAAAACTCGTTCGTTCGCCACCATTTTGATCGATATGAAATTATTCTCGATAAATTATGCAGCGTCGAGTTTTAAAATTTATAGATTATTTTTCGCAAGCGTTTATTTGTTTCATTACCAGGTGCTATACGCAACCTTCTTTTCGACTTGGTGTGACGAGTCTTATATCAGGTTAGGGTGTCAGGGGATTGGTCGTCTACCGTCTAATAAAATAGTGAGTGGACAATCAATGGCTTTTGGCTCATTTTGCAGAAATTATAAGAGTGAATTTTTACGAGTCTCGCTTACACTGACACCAAAGACATTCATTTACTTATTTTTGATAAGTTAGTATAAAGAGTAACATAGCTTTTTGGTTGAGTACAGACTGCAGACACATCCACTTTCATTCATTTATCATCAATCTGTTTATGATAACTATATATACTTATATAGAATGAAAAATAAACACTGTTTATTCTCAAATAAGATACCGTTGGTACTTGTGCAATCCTATTAAATATATCTAAAATTATTAATACGAAAACAACTATCAAATCTCTATCTTCCAAATTCCATATTCCAACTATTTTACTATTAAACGTAACGCATTTATTAATTAACTAATAATTGTCAGTATCTTTGAAATATCGAAAGCGATATGCAGAAATGTATAAATCAAATAATTGTAATGTTATTATGCGATCCGTATGGAGAACGATTAAATTGTGTAATCTGGGATTATTTGAAAATACGAATTAGAGCGCTTAGCGGACGTGTTTGTGACCGCGCCCGCCAGCAGCCCGCAGCCCCCCTCTTCCCACCACAACCCACCCCCTAGCTCCCCTCCTTCGCGTTATCAATACATTGTTATTTTATTATATCTCTCAATCATACACCACAAAGTGATAATAAGATGACAAGCAGTGACAATTACCCTCAACTTTAATTGTCAATCTGTTTTTCAAGGGTTTGTCTGTTTATTTTTTTTTTATAGCATAGGAGGCAAACGAGCAGTTGGGTAACCTGATGTAAAGACTCACCTATTTAACCTACTAATCGGAAAAATCTAGAATAATGCCTTCCTTGGGAAATAGTTTATTACAGTAAAATCGCCTATTAATAAAATAGTTGAAGATTTTCATTTAGTTTAATTCTTTTTAATTTTTTTCCCGATTAAACGATATAAGTGGAGTTTTTGTAAGAGATTCTCAGGTTACAAATTGTAACATACCTTGTTGCGTATGACAGTTTCTCGGGGCCTGTAGCCATGGCAGAGATAATAAGAAAAAGAGAGCCAAGGTAGGGTCATAAATAAAGTCGGGAGTCCCAGGCTACCTAGGTGTAAGCCACACCTCAACCCAGTTTATAACTACATTCGTATGGTTTAAAGTGTCACAAAATAGATGCAGCAAAAGGAGTAAAAGCAAAAGATCTATGGTCATATATTTAGTAAGAGGTAGTAACACGCTGCATGCATGCACCTGAATTGGGCCGGAACGACCGGGGAGGTAGCTCTCGCTTACACGACACCGGCGTTAAGTGCCAGCTGCGCTGTCGCTTTTCTTGCGGTATGTAAGTTGCCGGTGGTCCATGTAGGAGGAAGGCGGATGGAAGGTAACGCATCTGTATCGCCTCTATGCGAAATTCTACAGGTGTCGGTAGCCACGACAATGGCTCCGACTGCTAGTTTACCCCCTTACATTATTTAAAAGTATTGCTTTCTTATCTCCCTCCATCTTATGACATCAGATGACAGCCTTCAATATAAAGAACTCTACACAAATCATTAAAAAAAATCTTCTACTTTTTGTGAAGCGAGTCAGTCAGTCACTAAATCATATTTTTAAAATTACAATAATAATTAATTTTAACCAGTGGCCGGCCATCCGGCAGGCACGGGCTGCATGGTGGCAAAATAAACCAATCGTAGGCCGCATTTATGATATTCACCCAATTTACCTTTTCTTTTTTTTTTAGTTTGGCCCTCCTCCCCAACACCTTATCTATAAAACCTTCGCGGGCTGCAAATGTGACGTCAGCGGGCCGCACGTTGTCGACCGCTTAAACCATACTGGCAGCCAATAAGATGCTGCGTGTGTGATGCAGAAGGTTTCTAGTTTGTCCAATCTATTCCTATACCAGTCAAGTGGTAGTGCCGTAAAGATGTTTTCAGGAAATCTGCTCCAGACAGCACATAAAACCTACGCAGTTATAAAGTTGCAAAAAGTAGCTCCAAACGGTTTGCGATTTCAATATTTTAAATTCTATAAATACACGGCTACAACACGTGTTATACTTATTTACAAACCAACGTACGGCCAATTACAGATGTTTGTAAGCGGAACGGCAAGGCAAAAGCGTAACGTTAAGCCACCGGCTACTCAATATACGGATGACATCTCAATCTAGCTGCGAAACTGGTACTCGGGGGCGAAATTTATGCGCATCAAGTCTACCAAAAAACGGCTAGTTTTCGCGTCGCTCGTGTTTTTTTTACGTTAGCGCGAACGTAACTTTGCGACAGGACGACTTTTGCATATTTCACCGTTTTGTTACGCTGCGTCAAATAATTTATTTCAAACCCCGCCACTGTGTTCGACTTTGTACACGGTTTAGGACATTGCCGCGATTGTGATGGGAATCTAGTTTGTTTCATTCGACCATTCCGAATTCACATCTCTAACCTGCATTTAAACCGGGACCCGTGCTCGATTTTATTGAGTATCAATTGTGTGGTATCTGTGACGTAAATTTTTCAGGGAGGACTTTTGGTTGGGTTGGTCGCAGTGGACGATGGATGCGAGTGGGGGATCCGCCGTCCTGCCACTGCTATCTGTAATGATGTTCATTGTATATGAATAAATAATGTAATAATAAAGAATAAAAAACGCATAAAAGTAAAAAAATTATAAAAAATAAAAAAAAGTAAATATAAAATTAAAGAATGGATAAACTATACAAAATAAAATATACTTAGTATTAGTTTAGTTTTGGCCATGAAGCGACGCGACGTTCATAAAATCGGTTGGTTATGTAAAAGTGTAAAATTTAGTACGTTTACTAAAAACCGTTACTACGTGGCGTGGACGCTATAAAAGCGACAATTCCCAAACGAAATTCTGACATTTCCATTTCTCACAAATTTTAGTTTGGATTCACTTTAAACGAATGTCTAATTGATTTTCACAAAAGTTCTTTTTCCAGCGGGAAACTAAATCAATTTATTTCGGAATAGAAGTCTAACGGTTACTATATTTTCAACGTTCAATTTTTTACCATCCAATAACTTAGAGTGAGGATAAAATTTATGACGTTTAATTTTCCCAGAAAATTTTAATAGTAGGCAATACGTATTTTGAGTGCAAAATAAAGTTTTTAATGATAGGAATCTAAAAGTAGCTTGCATTTAAACCGAAATAAGGCAATCACACTGTTTAAACTAATTATTAATATTAAATCTGTTAACTACTAGATTTTAAAATTTTTGTAACCATATCAATTACAAATTAATAAATGTTAGATACAATTTAATAGTATTTCAATGCAAACGTATTTGTGTCCAGACAATTGATAGTTGTCTATTGTCTAGGAGGAATCGTCTCGGTGTTGATCTAAGATACGTTGCCACTAAATGGACGTGATCCCGACAGCTTAAGCGAATCGCTTGTCAGATTCTAATAGCTGTATTAAAGCGCCTGTTCTATTGCTTTGTACCTTTTTCGAACCAATTTATAATTAAATGCAACTTAAAAGTAATAAAATTTATAAGTTTCTATGATATTTAAAAAATAAGTAAATAGCTTACCTTTTTCAAACCAATTTATAAGTAAATCCAACTTAAAAGTAATAAAATTTATAAGTTTCATATAAAATATTTAAAAAATAAGTAAATAGTTAATTTAGTATAACTAAAACTTTTCAAATACTAAATTATGACTAATTTCTTACTAAATAGATGTATTTAATTATTATTAGTCTGTTTATAAATAAAGTTTTTGAATTATTACGGCCTATCGGATAGTCACAAAACGTAACGCGATTTTTGAGTCACAGGGCGATAGGTTACTAAAGTCTCAACTAGTTAGTCGGTACGTCTTGGTAACTTAACTAACAGAGGCCAAACGAACAGTCGGGTCACCGAGATGAAGGTTGTTTCCGACGCTCACAGACATCTGCAACACCTGGGGTTTTGCAGTTGCGTTGCCGACCTTTAAGATATAACTAACTCATAACTTTCGGTAACAATTGCTTCATGTGAATTACTTCTAAATAGTACGCTACTCGGGACTTCTAGAAACTTCTAGAACTTGCTAAGCCGGTAAGAGGTAATGCCATGTTGCGTTGCATCTGAATCGGGCTGGAGCGACTTCTCCCTCGATGCGGTCGTAGTGACAGCCGTGCTGTCAAGTTTCAGATGTTTCCGGGAAGAGAAGGCAGGCAACGTCTGTATAACAAGATGTTGCTGAAAAACCTCCGATTGCTCCGCTATAAAACACCCCATAATCAACGGCGCGATAATGATGATAAAGACAAGTGCATTCGCAATCAGGCGTCACCGGGCGAGGTAAACCAATTAAACCGCTCCAGGGTGCTGCATGGAATTAAAAGCCAAACTTCGTTACCGGCGAGTTATCGTTTCAATTGAAAGAAACTTGTTACATCTCTGTCGCTATGATTCCAATTTCAAAGCGGATCCGACGCCTTGATTGGTTCGCCTGTACAAGGGCTGATCGAGGAATACGTGATTCTTTGCCGCCCTTATTACACTTGCATTATCCAATAATCGGAATAGTGGATCGATGTTGACACAGGTATCTGCCACTATGGCTGAATATCATTCCGATAGCGAGAATAGGAAGAAAAGCAGTATCTTTTTTACAGCTACTTGCAAGAGTAGGGTAAAGTTTGCCTTTTTTGCTGGAACTTGAAAGTATCAGTAAAAAGTTCATCTGTTTTAATCAAGCAACTATCTTTGCCACTAATCTCAATACCGTCATAGTATACGATAGAGAATAGAAAGAAGGCAGTAAAAGTTCGTTCATACTGCTACTTGAAAGAGCAGGAAAGGTTTACGCCGGTATCGTGTAAGGTCCTCTCTTTTAATAAAAAATATCTGCATTAAATCATTGAAAATCAATTTGCGGAAAAAACACGTTGAAACAGAGGGTCGTGTATTCTCACGTAAGATTAATAAAAAAGTTTATTTTTTTCAATTTTCCGCTCAAATTTATCATTGTCGTGCTTGTTTGGGGGAGGCTTTCACCACATTTCTCCGAACTTTTCGATAGCCGTCTGCGGTAAACAGGTTGACGTTAGGCAATTGAGGGTTATTTTAATATTAATGTGCTACTTTGTTGGTAGCGGTACATTGCCGCCGAATTAAGACGGCACGACATTTCTTGATCACATGAAACCGCAGTGTGAACCGTACAGTTTGAAAATTTCCGATTGCCATTAAGGGAGGTGAAAAGGAGATCAACGCATCTGCATAAGTTTATTTTTTTTTTACTATGCGAATACTCATATACTATTAGTGTCGGTAGTCTGGCCTGTTCATCCAATGATACAAAAAAAATATCGAAATTTTTCTCTAAAACTTTCGAATTGTGCTTCCATTAAAGAAAATACTTTATTAAAGAAATAATAGTATCAACGTTATTAAATGATATCATTCATCTCTTCTACTAATTTTAGGTTTATAAATGTTATGCAACATGCTCACAAAAATGTATTGTTTGTGTTTAATTAGCACCCTTTAGAAGTTTAAAGAGTTGTTCTTTGAACAATTTTTTAGAACACAATAAAGGCTTCCATGTTTCTTTCCCAAGATTCAACGTAACTCCATTCCTCGGATGAAAATGAGTTATTTTTAGTGTTTCGCTGGCATTTCCGCCGCTTAAACGTAAATAATTAGAAAAGCATTGCAAAGGTTTCAGTTCAAGTGCTGTTCAAAAGAGGAAAACACAATTATTTCTCAATCGTTTGGACAATCGCGCGCCGTCTCGGACCACAAAATTTAGTTAAAAAAATACATGTTACGTCTTTTTATATCTATTATATATCTAAAAGGTAAAAACGGAACCCTATTACTATGACTCCGCTGTCCGTCTGTCTGTCACCAGGCTGTACACAAACCGTGACAGCTAGAAATATTTTTTACATATTATGTATTTCCGTACCCGTTATACCAACAAATAGGTACTTACAAAAAAAATATTAAGGGGGTCCCCATGCAATAAACGTGTTTTTAAGTAATTTATTACTTTATGATGGTAATAATGGTACGGTACCCTTCAAACGCGAGTCCGACTCGCACTTGGCCGATTTATAATACTAGTGCTGCCGACGTGCGTCTCTGTTCTAAAAGGTCGCAATGCATTTTATTTCACTTGACAGGGAATGAGTTTCGAGACAGTCGCGCCAACTAGTGGCTGAAATATGAACTTTTAACTTGCATATTTTCGTTTGATTTTCATAAATATAAATATAATACGAAAAAATCTATTCAATATTAAACTTCTTTGACGTTGTCATTGTTCCCATGCGTAAAAAAAAACATATTTGAATTCAGTAGATTTGCGAGACAAAATAACAAACTTTTGGATTTCTAACATTATGTGTAAGGCAAGACGTATTTTGTGTCATTTATATTAATTATATATTTCTATGCCTTTCATCCAAATATTTTTAGCCTCTTTTTAATAGTGTAAAGAGTCAAACGAGCAATTGGAGTCATTTCCTTGACCACCAACACCCATAGACATCCGTATAGAGGCTATACAGATGCGCTGCCCTCCCTCCTCCATGGGCCACCGTCGTTTTGGTTACTCCATTTTCGGGTGAGATTCGTCATCTAGTGGACGTTTGTCATAACCAAATATACCCAAATAAGGATAAACAGAAACACCAACATATCTTCACAGTTGCATAATGGAGTAGACATATATTCTTTTGTTTGTCGCAGGGAAAATTCAAACGACCCGGGGTGACCAGGAAGGGTGCGTCGATACTACCGACTAAAGACCACTACGAGAGCCTTCGCCCGCCGTGATGGAGTGTCCCGGATAAGACATATATACTAAGATATACCAAACCAAACCAAAAACAAAATTAAAGCGTTGACGTGTTCATTTACCAAACAAACAGTATACAAGACAATATGAATATTTATATCACATAAATTAATTTGTCAAACGGGCGAAGCAAATAGTGTGTATGTCAAGTGGCTTGAACACATAAAGTTTATTAAATAAAACATAGGCTTACTTATTGAAGACCGCCAGAGGTGGCTAACTTACACAAAACCTATGCATATTTTAGTGTAAGGCGCCACGTCTAATGGTTTATTCACTTCTACATTTTCGAGTCTCGGCAGGCAATATTGACTATACTATATATATATATATAAATTGCTATTTATATACGAATATGAGCGCTTAATATGATGTCGTAATATATTATTCGTAAGTATATTTATGTTTAGTTAAATGATACACATGTGTATGTATTTTTTATTTCTTATAAGGGAACGAAGAAGACAGAGCTTTTTGACTACCTTCCACTCACCCAATGGGCCACTACCGCTCAAGAAACGCGACTGTTTCTTCGCTGTCATGAGCGGTGCTTCACTTGACGTGCCAGCCGAACTTGTCTGCAACCCTTGTACTTTTACAGGGACTATAATAATGCTCCAACCAGGGAGTAAAGGATAGTGTAGCCCTCCTGAAGAATTTCACTTAAAAGTATACTATAAGGGGTCAAACGAGCAGTCGAAGTCACCTTTGTGAGTATAATACATGGAATGTCCCATAGAAATCAGCACAGATGTTATATATGCGTTACCCTCCATCCTCCTCCTCCATGGGCCACCGCCAACTTACACCGCACGAGACGCTATAAGGTAGCTGTCACTTTACGCGGGTGTAGTGTAAGCGGTACCTCCCCTGTCGTGCCGGCCTAATTCGGCTGCATGCAAGCATGCAGCGTGGCACTACCTCTTACTAAACAGGCGATGGCGAAACGAGTATTTTAATGCACAAAGAACAAATAACTTTCCAAGAACATGGTGGAAATTTAAGTAATTTAAATATATCAGGCTCGTGCATGCATCTTATCGTTGGCATGTTATGCATATGACATGCCTTATCGACTTTATTGTAACGTTTATTATAAAGATTGCCTTAACTAATCAGAACTTTGTGTGGATTAGGTCGGAATATGTTGCTCACGGCACCGGATGGCGTAATTTCATTCTAACTAGAATTAAATGTAGTTTATAAGTTATAAACGACTAGTTTTTTTATTGGTATACGGGTGCAAACGAGCAATCGGAGCAATTTTCATGTCTACCGACGCAAATATACATCCGCGTAGAGATAAAAAGATGCGTTGCCCTCCTCCCTCCTCCCACCTCCATGGACCACCGGCTACTTACACACGAAATGCGACAGCACACAGCTGTCACTTTACGCCGGTCTCGTGTAAGCGAGAGGTACCATGCATGCATGCAGCGTGGCACTACCTCCTCCTAAGTTGAAGCCTTTTAATGATTAATGACTATCATATAGATTCGCATATTTGGTATGCAGGTTCTAACTCCCGGTACCCCTCTAAAGGTCCACCAGAAACTCATAAACCGCACGAACTCATATTGAGGCTTTGCGGCGGTGTCGTGTGAGGGCGACCCCCAGGCGATCCGGCCTAATTTAGCTGCAATAGTGGCCCTACCTACTAAAATTCCCATTTACTGGTAAATATTTATTTTTACATTACTTTCTATATTACTACGGATATAAGTAATTTGTTTTTATAGTACAAAGGGGCAAAGGAGCAGCCGGAGCCATTTTCATGACTACCGTCATAGACATCCGCATAGTTTATACACAGATGCGTTGCCCCCATTCTCCCCCCTCCCCCCATTATTGGCCACCGGCTACTTACACACCTCACAATCTTAAATAGCCTTCCATAGCTATGCCTTTCTTCCATAGCCCAGCAAAATAGTCGAAAGACAGATCATTTAAGAGGTCGCTCGACAACTCGCGAGAGAAATGGCAAACAACAAATTTGCTATGCCTTTTTAAATTGATACCAACTGACCATGAGGTTTTATTAATCAAAATAAAATATAGCTTAAAATGAGTCGGGAAAATTTACTGAACTGTGCTCCACTTCATTAAAATCGGTCCAGTTATTTGAAATTACCACGCACGAACGAGACGTCCATTTAAGTGTACAGACTAGTACATCAATTATAAAAATTAAGCCAAAAGAAGAAAGAACCTATTCTAATCTAGCAGTCGGCATCAAAATGAGCATGACGGTTTTGTATTACGTGACGAACCCATCCCCAAACTCACAAAACGCCATTTACAAGTATTCAGTATAAAGGCGAACTTTATTGGCATCACAAACCTCTTCCTAGCTGCGCCCGTTTACAGATTTGATGTACGCGTGGGAGATGCGAGTTGACCATCAATATGGGCCCGATTAGAGGGGTGAGGGAGGGAGGTATTATCTTGAGAGGGAAGGAGCGTTAGTCGCGTACACGTGCATTTTGCATGAGCCCGCGCCGACGTGCGAGCGGGAGGCACGGGAGAGAGGGATGCCCTCTGGATCTA
Source organism: Calycopis cecrops (assembly GCA_001625245.1). NCBI lineage: Eukaryota > Metazoa > Arthropoda > Insecta > Lepidoptera > Lycaenidae > Calycopis > Calycopis cecrops. Next base: position 156,281 of record LUGF01026018.1, read on the forward strand.
CATTTAAAGCGCATTGTAAGCAAACGCATTATTAATGTATCTGTTTTAGTTGTTGGGGAGTACCGGCGCGCCGGGCTGCCAAGAGCGGCCCTAGTTATTCATGCTTCATGCATACAGCATTCATATTTGATTCCTTTTAATTCCAGGCGTCTTTCGTCTACGATGTTCGGTGACATTTCGTTTAGCGAGCTGCAAACGTACTTGCACGTGTATTTTGCGCTCATGAATAGTTGACGGCCGCAAAACGCATAGGCCGGACGCCACGCTTTATTACAGAGGACTCCAGACGATATGCTTATTATGAATTAAATGTCAAATCAGTTTTGATACGGCCCTGTATTGTTTGTTACATTGTGCACTTGGAACATGTTCTGGGATTACTTTTTACAGGTCACATCGGGGTTTGGCGTTGTATTACGGGATCAGTTAGTTTTGAGCTAAAACTACACTTATTTGGTTTATTAGGTGCACGAGATCTTTTAAATTTAAATTTAATGTGTTCGAATAAAATGTGAATATTTATTCTACAGGGGCTTTTAGTTTCCTACGTTTGTTGATATTTAAAACTATTTTTTGCCGCCTCACATCAAATCCACTAAGCATAATTAGAAGTAATGTATGATTTTATGGCTTATTAATACACGTTAATTTATATTACGAATGCTTCTAGAACAGTTGGTTATTAACAATCTGAAGTTTCCATCCTTTCCAAAAAGTTCTTAATATCTGCAACCTTTGGAGCCTAGACTATATCGACAGACAGAGTAAGGTTGCCAGACACATTGCAATTTTAATATTTTATTACTATCCAGTCTGCAATTTGACGTAGACATGCGAATCGTTAGCTTAATGTGAAATTAATCGATTATCGACAGTAAAAATTACTTTAAATTTTGTGATTAGGATTTAAAATTTCTAGAGAAAACATAATTATCCTTTTTCGTATAGTGGCATCAAAAGGCAGCCTGTGATGTCAAATTGTCCTTTTGCGTACGAAGTAAGCTTTTAGCAAATTATGTGATGCATAGTTCGTTAGTACGGGGCGAGGATTGTAGTTTGAGGTAGTGCTTGGTATTTCGATGTACGCTTAATTAGGAGGGAGGTCTTCACCACAATTACGATTTAAAGTAAATGATATATAATAGAACAATGATAGAAAAACGAAACATTTAGAAACATTGTTGTTTTGTGGGAGAGATTTTACTTACGATTTATAAAAAAGTACTTTATTTTTTTCGTATTTAAACAAATCCTGAGGTAAGATAGTAGTAGTCACTAGAAGAATTCTAGTATTTCTATGTTCTGTGGTGTAATAGGTGTTGCCTTCTTTGATGTTAGCTTCGGATACGACTGCTGTAAAATAGAAAATTGCGTGCCAAGTTGAAATATATGTGACGATATAAGTAGCGTTGAAAGGGAAATATATTGAAACAGATCCGCGACTCAAGGCGGCAAAGCCCGCGTTTACAAAGGGGTGCACTCCACAATTTTCTCAAAAAAAAAAAACCGCGCGCGAGCTCAAACTGCGCCCGGAGTGCAATTCAAATGCCCCGACCCGCACCTACGTACATAAGTTATTAAAAAAAGTGTGCCTTTGCTGTAGGTTTTAATAAAAATAGTCGTCTCGCGCAACCCTTTGTCAGAACATCAGAGGAGCTTGTGCCATACCTCTATTAATATGAGGGCTGCCTCCAAGACGCACAGGGCCGTACTTATCGGAAATATTAATTAGCATATTGAGAGCTAATTATTATAACAGCGCACAAGTTGATTGCAAGCCCACTTAAACTTTATGAGAAGAACTTTGATTGGTGATTAAAGTTTTTAAGTGAATTAAAGTTTTAATCAAATAATAATAGTCATTATCTAGCGTAATATTAAAATGGCATTACAGGGATAAAGATTCTTATACTTATAGCCTGTAGTAGACCATTCAGGAGATTTCTTACAAAACTTTTTTTTTATTAAAAATCTAGATAACAAAAATTTATAAAAATAAATTGATCAAAATTTTAAACGGATAAAGAATAATAAAGAAAAATAATGAATACTGTAAGCCTTTTTTTTACCAATAAGGTCCTTTATTATTTCTTCATACTTATGTCATCTGAACATCACCATAGTATTCTCTTGTTATAATGTATTGTATAATTTTGCCATTTTATATACATATTTTTATTCTATTCTATTATTTAATTTTATTGTATTAAAATAAAAATAACTATAATACTTGTAATTAAGTAATACAATAACATAAAAATACAATAATAAACAAAATAAAAAAAAGCAATAATATAATAAGTTGTATTAAATAAACAACTGAGGTCGGCCCTGTGTTAGAGACGCGCCGCATGTACCTCGTCAGTTTCGCTGTGTTCCATATGAATGAATGGGACACAGAACAAGATCCTTTTTCGTGAAAGACCATCAACATCGCGACATTCATAACTCTCTCGTGTATTTCATAAACACTTACTGCTACAAAAGTAGATTTATTTTAACTAACTTTAAAAAACTATTTATAGTAGAACTATTGTAGTACTTTTCAAAATAAGTAATGTATATTTAGTTATACTTACAAAAGTAATTATACTTAATTTTACAAAAGTACTATTTATGGTCTCACTATTCTTAGTAGTCTATAAAATAAGTAATGCACATGAAAGTTTGAAAGTTTCGTAACCAATAAATGGAAGACACATAACAAGATCCTTTTTTGTAAAACTCTCTCCTATATTTCATAAACACTGCTATAAAAGTAGTTATATTTAACTTCACAAAAGTACTATTTATATTACAACTATTTGGTAGTGCTCTACAAAATAAGTAGTGCATATGATACTTTAAAAGTTTCGTAACCAATAATGGGAATCCACAGGATAAACGGAAGATACAGAACCAGATCCTTTTTCAGGAATTACCAACAACATCTCGACATTCACAACTCTCGCATATTTCATAAACACGTACTGTTACAAAAACAGCTATACTTAACTTTACAAAAGTACTGTTTATAGTACAACTATTTTTGTAGTACTCTATATAATAAGTAATGCATATGAAAGTTTGAAAGTTTCCTAACCAATAAAAGGAATCCACAGACAATATTGGAGTTGGAACGAGTTTGATAAGATTGTACGTTCCCTCCAAGCTTTCTTTCAATTGCCCGCCGTGTTTTTACAATTAGTTTACAACTTGTGTAGATGTGGTTTGCTATCAATCCATTGCTCCGTAATATAATTTAAAGTAAATCATCGCCATCATTTCGTATGGCTCTGCTTAGGATGCTATGTTGCAAATTCCAGACTTCGCAACCATTTTGCGGCTGCTGGTGTGAGCCGATGTTAGATATATTTATATGTTTAGACAACCCTCCTTGGAAACATCGGAACGGACATTCGTTCACAACATGGGCTTGAGTTAATTTTAATTTTAATAGATTAATTTGAGAAAATTTATCTACATAGCTGGCGGGAGAAGGCAAAAGACCGGGATGGTTGGCGAAGTTTAGGGGAGGGCTTTGTCCAGCAGTGGGACAACATACCTAATACCAACCAATAGACCTACGCTGAATAAAAAAAATAGATTAATTTTTATGTTAAGTGTAACATAAAAATTGTTGTTTAGATAAGATAAGATAAAAAAGATATTTAACAAGAGGTAGTACCTCGCTGCATGCATGCATGCTGCCGAATTGGGAAGGCATGACTGGTGAGGAATCTCTCGCTCACAATACCGGCATGAAGTGACAGCTGTGCTGTCGCGTTTCGTGCGGTGTGTAAATAACCGTTGGCCCATGAGGAAGGAGCAGGTAGGAGGGCAATGCATCTGTATAGCCTCTATGTGGATGTCCATGATTGTTGGCAGTCATTAAAATGGCTAGTACAACTATTGGATAGCCCCCTTATAAAAATAAGTACGATCGTTTTTTTTATTCTGCACCGTTCTCCAGGGACCCCAAACTTAACTGACGATATATAGAATTTTCGTGCGCAATACTTATTTGTGCTTTCTAACAGATGACAATACAATTGTCCGCAATCGCACCAAATGGAAAGTGGCGTTGCGGCCGAAAATGAAGAAAGCTGTTTTAGTAAATGCCTGTTTGCTCTGAACTTAAACACGTCCGAAAAAAACAGAAGCAGGCAAGAGGATGGCATCTAATGACAGGTCGGATTTTGGTCTGTTAAATGCGTTTAAATCTCTTCATCCCGGTTAACTCTCAACTTTTGTAGTTTATTTGCTTCATTCTAACGGTTGATCACTTTGCTACAAAGGTTTGTGGATTGCGGATCGAGAAAAATGTCATTGTGGTCAGGGGACAAAATAAAACCTAAATAAGGCCCGTTTTATTGACAAGGTAAGGAACATGCCTCGTTTGTTTTAAATTAAAACGAGCATGTAAACAACTTATGAAACCCATGAAACACCGAAGAGCTTTGCACGCCCTCAAGATTTGCATGCAAAACGATTTTCCGACATACCATCCGGTAATGATAATGTTTTTTCATAGAGGGGTCATACAATTTGCAGCATTTTGCATCCGACGTAATCTTCACTTTGTGTAAATATATGTGTGGGGTGTATGCTGTACGACGTTGTGATAGAGTCCAGAGTCGTACCGTTCCATGGCACACATCACTTAAGATATTAATGAGTGCATCCGTAATAGGCGAAACATACATAGGTATGAAATTCAAATTTGTTACGTGGGGTATGAGCTCCTCTACATATTTTAGTAGGCAACAGTGTGTGAATTAGAATCTTTTGTAAGCGTTCACATTTACGGGTAAATAATCATAATCTGACTTACACGTTTTCACGCCTACAATTTATCTACATAAGTTTTCCCCGCGGCTTCGCTCGCTTTCAAGCTCTTCAATAAATATCGCTGAACATTACATTGAAATAGAACTGCAATAAAATTCCAATAACTTCCACAACATCTTTTTCGAGACTTCTAATTTTTTTTAAGTAAATTTTTTTGAAGTAAAAAGTATCCTATCCTATGTCTTATCTAATATGATCGGTTAAGTAGTTTTGACGTGAACGTGTAACAAACAAACTCACATTCACATTTATAATATTACCTACTAGCGACCCGACAGACGTTGTCTTGTCATTATTGGAAAATTTGTTGTCATGGTAACGTGTAACAATATGGGCGAATTGTCAACCCGTTACTATACCATACATATTGTATATTCGAGATACTGACTGCAGCGCCATCTGCCAAATACACAAAAAGTTTCGTCAAAATCGGTCCAGTCTCTTAGTAGGAGTTCAGTGACATAAACACGCGAACAAGAAATATATGCATTAAGATATAAAAATGGTAGGATAGTTGGATAGTCGGATGTAATATTCTGTGTAGGAAAAAGTAGATTATAGTAATCTGTATCACCTATCTCTTCGTCTCGGAATGTATAAAACGGTACTTCATCGTTTATTTGTCATTTTTGTTTCTTATAACCTAACTCGGACTTAATACAGGGTTCCGCTAAGGAGTTATCAATTTACGTTGTAGCTTAGTTAGGTGTCGAATAGATACTAAACCCTAAATGTGATATTTTTGCTAAGTCATTGTTTTACTATAATATGAGGTAGGTAATATGTATACTATATACACATAAACCCAAATATCTTCTTGTCTGTATGTTTCCAACCCATGCCTCTTTTACACACGACTATCGTAATATAACTTGGGAAATTAATGCGGAATTTCATATAAATTTTCATTATATTATTCGGGGCGGGCGCGCGATTTTCGGCCTCCGGAGGCAGCATAATATATCAGTATTATTTTAATTTCACCTTCGCAACTTGTATGAAATCTCTATACAAATGAATCGAGTTATTATATTTTAAATAAAATAATGGAGTCGTTGCGCGCAAATTTTTACACTTTTGTTTTAAATATAAAATACAATAAATAAGTAAATCTGGTAACAGGTAAGTAATATTTCATAGACAACAGGAAAAGGTAAGTAAGATTTCGTAGACAAAGTGACTGGTAAAAGGTGAGTAATAATAAAACGCTCTTGACGGTTGTTCGTACGCGCCGCGTAGACCATCTACACTTTAGGTCGTAGCTTCGTAGATCATTCTCATTCATAACTCTATTCACGAGATATTTTTGATTATATTCTTCGCTAGAATCGCACGTTGGGACTACCAGGTAAATTTTTCAAATCCTATTAATATTATAAATGAGAAAGTTTGTTTGTTTGTTTATTTGTTTGTTTGTTACTCCTTCACCCAATTAATTAAAGACACCTAATTTTGCGGATGTCTATGGGCGGAGGTAGTCACTAACCACCTGCTCGTTTGCCCCCTATATCATAAAAAAAAATATCATAAAAATACATAAAAAAGTATCATAAAAAATAAAATAATTAATAAATCATAAAAAAAAACTGCAGAATCGATTTTCATGTAATTTGGTACACACATAGAGAGTAATATGGATTAACACAGGGTAGTTTTTATCCCGAAAAAATGTTCATATGGGATGCCATGGGATGATTTTCTACGGGATCGAAATTTACGCGGGTGAACCCGCAGGGAGCAGCTATATATAATATAATTTTAGTGACTGACTTTCTTATAGAATTTTTTTATTTCCAATTTTCTTACAGAAATAAATGCATAAATAATTAATGTGTCTACAAGGAATATTTTATCTATGTAATTCTATCTTAACCAATTGTTAAATTATAATATCCAAAAGATCCAAAAGGATCTTAATTAAGATAGTTATCCTTTTCCTTCTCCACCTTGATAAGTGACCGTGTGACAAAAAATGTTTTAAATAGTTATATCCGATGTAATGGTATCTGTTAGGACATCTAAATAAGTGTTTACAGATGAACGAACGATCCGTTTAACGACCGACGATAAATAGGGTCAGACTGACCCAAATCTTATTCGAGGGGGAAACGTAATAAAAGTAAAAGAGAGATAAAGATAACCATATTACAATGTTTTATTACTAAGTGCTATAAACATTTATATACGCTGTAGACGTTTCATATACTACATAATATTAATCAATATTATATTATATATGATCACAAGCCATTCTAATGCTAGACAGATATTGCATTAACGACGTGACATACAACTCTACCTACGTGAAACTTGGCTTATTTTTAGGTTATACTAAGAGGTAGTGTCACGCTGCATGCAGCCGAATTGGGCCGGCACGACCGGGGAGGTACCGGGGTATAGTCACAGCTGCAGCGTTTCGTGCGGTGTGTAAGTAGCCGGTGGTCCCTGGAGGGGGGATGAGGGCAACGCGTCTGTATAACCCCTATGCGGATGTCTATGGGCGTCGGTGGTATGAAAATGACCCCGAATTCACGCTTGCCCCATATACTATAAAAAAGAGAAAAAATTGGAGGTGTCTTACACAATTTTATAAGTACCTAAGATTATAAATATATACATACGACCGATGGATCTCGCTGCTCGGGTGATAAAAATATAGCGGTAATTTATCAAAATAATGTGTAGCCTATGACTTGAAGTCGAATAAACTTACATATATTGCGAAATTTCGTTTAAAACAGTTCAATAATCGGAGATTAGCATGGATAATCACCGTGACACGAGATTTTTTCAAAGAAAAATATATTTTAAAAGCAAACAGTAAAGATTTTTTTATAAATTGTTAGTATTTTTTTTATTGCTTATTATGTATTATCATTTATTTCGGTAATATTGTTAATTTTTAAATAATTATACGACTTCATTAGTAAGATAACGGAGCAATTATTAATTCCCAGGGGAAAGGAATGAAACTGAGAAAGTAGTGTTCGAGCGATGTGCATTTTCTTTTACAACTTATTTTCAATCACCAAGAAGCTGCCTACAAAACACGGTGCAGGTACAAAGAAATTCGATTAGCGAGATGACAAAAGATTTATAGTTTCTATAGAAAAAGTAATTAGTGAAAACGAAAGAAAGCCGGGCGTCGGAAAAGTCATTGAACATAATTCATAACAAACAGAAATAACGGGAAGTTCGTTCGGCGCGGGTAGGCAATGAATAATTCCCTAACTGCGAACACCCTTCGCGCTCGCAACCCCCTCCCCTCCGCCCCGCCGCAGGGCACCGCGAAAAAAGTACACGACCCGGTCGAGTTTTATAGTCCGGGGAAAAATAGGAGGTAGCCAAAATATCTATATACGGGCGCATGCAAAAAGTAGAAAAAACTACAATCCCGCTCGCATGAATAAGTGAGTGGACCTTCATATAGAAAAAAAGGAGGGCAACAAAAATAAAAAGGGGGAAGCGACGCAAGGGGACGGAAGGAGGCACCTCGGTCTGCGCTCACCGCCAAATCCTCCGATAGTGGTCTATTAACTAACAAAAGTGTGCCCACACTTCGATTGCATTCTAAGGCTTGGGACGCGGATTAATTGGCGGGGTCCTATTGCGGGCACCGGGAAAAACAACAAACAACCTGTGCCTTTAACGAAACATTGTTTCAGCCAGTTATTCTTTATAAATAATGGCTGGCAATATGGCGCGACTTTCATAATTTATTTAACTGAAATATACAACTTTTGCTCACCACAAATGTGTACTAATTTGCCAAATTAGATATTTATCCTCTTCAGGTTATCAATTTACATGAAATGATAACTCGTTTTAATTATCGACACTAAATTTAATAATTCTGATCGAATAAACATGGGATCACGTCGAGCGATACGGAATTGTTTGTAGGTGGTTTTGGGCTATATTTTATAAATTATACAAATTTAGCCAGCAATGGAAATGTACTACTTAGTAATAATGTAGTCAAAGTTATGTATAATGCATGTAAAGGCGTAAGTATATTTGGGCGTTGCGTCAAAATTGTCACTGGCGCTTTGCGCTTCGCAAATGGCGTCTACTGAGAAAAAACACAAGTCCGATCGTTTTTCAACGTCCAGTTGCGCATAAATCAAATTCAGCCAATACAAGTGGGAGTACGTAAACGTAAACACCATATTGCATGTATTTTTCCACATAAATGCATTGTTCTTTATGAAAGAGTAACATTGCCGTTTCAAAGAAATTTCATGTGAACAATACATTTGTGTATTTCAAAAACTCCTTCTATTGATCATTATTCACTCAATTATTTCGTGTTCACATCCAGGCGAAATGCCAAGGAGCTAGGCTCGTCAGCTTGTTTACGAGTGAGTCATAATCAATCTCGACCTATGTAGGTTTTATTACTTTAAGGGGCAAACGAGAAGTCAGAACTTCCTGATGATTACCGAGGAGATATTCGCATATATGTTATACAGAAGTGTACCAATGTACCACCGTACGTACAAAACTCCCAAACCGTACAAAAAGCGAGCATAGTGCGGCAGTGCGAGTGAGCCACTCCGGCGTGCCGGCCCTATTGAGCTACGGTGCCCTTACTTAGGTCCAAAATCTTGATAAATCCTAACCACAGGCTAGATATTGAACATTATATCGCCGTACATTTAGTTGTACATTTACGTAGGCTATATCTAGATAAGCAGCGCAATTACCCGTCCATTACTGTAACATAGGTATTGTGATGTAACAGTACCAGGTCGAATTTTTATACCGTCCGTAATGTTCACAGATCACGAGAAGCCAGCGTGGAATGAAATGTCCGCTCTAGGGCTGATACTGTGCGACTTTCAAATAAAAAAATTGAGGCTTTTCAATTGTACAATATCCATTTTAATTTGTACAACCCTACTATCTATCCAAAGAAAACTGCCACTAATATTTCTTTTCATATTTTAAATTAATATTAATATAATAAACGAGTAATTATTTCCAAAACGTTGCCTTTCTTCCATCCCTTTTCATGCAGAAATAAAACTAAAGTCATGCCATTGTTTCTTTTTACATTAATTAAATAATAACCACAAATCACATATTTAAATATTTCAAAAGAGAAATCGGACATTTTGTATTTTTGAAGGGGTTTAGTAGTGAGTTGATAAAGGCTGCTGTTAGCTGAAAGGATTATTATAAATGTCTAGCCGGCTCGTTTCCACTTCATTGGGCGTAAATATGGACAGTAATCTAGTCTGCATCTCTCTAACTGGACTTACATCATAACAAATATAGTATATCCTGAATAAATCAGCTTTCTGTTAGTGAAAGAATTTTCATTATCAGATCAGTATTTTGAAGATTTACGCCTACAGACAAAGGTGACTGACCTCTTTATATCATTATGGAGGTTTGTTATCTTAGTAGGGGGTAATATCATGCATTATTGCAGGCAAAGTAACCTCGCCATAGTCCTACAGTCCGTATCTCTCGCTCACACGATCCTTCCGCTCACGTGAAAGCTAAGCTGTCGCGACTCGTGCGGCTTCACTTATCCGTGTCCAATGGGAGCAGGGAGAGAATTTGCATGTGCATGACAATTATGCGTCGGTAGCTCAGCATGCTTCTATTCGCCGTAAAAACAAGTACCTACATTGTAGCATTTCACGGGTGATTTTTCAGTGCGTAGTCCGGGCCTAGCAGCCCTGCGCCGGAACACTTGTTGGTCGCGATCCGTGGGCAAACGCAACGTTGTTCATTACGTTCCAACGGGCTCGTAATTGTCGTCAATGATCGC
>LUGF01026018.1:166943-183012 GCA_001625245.1 Calycopis cecrops
TACGTTAGCGCGTTTCAAAAATGCCGGAACGCGTTTTTATAACCTAGAGTATGATTTGAGTTTAGCATTTATGACAATCTATATTTGATATTTGATGATAAATAGAATGACAGCTTAGAAATTTACTAACACTAACTAGAAATAATAAACAAAAAAAATAACTGTAAAATAAAATCAAAATTGGTGAAACGATGAGACGCAATTACTACCATTAGACATTAAATACCACAATTCCCTTACGATGTGGAAAAAAAATTCTGAAGCAAACGATTCATGTCTCGACGGTGTTGAAGTAGATACATGATATATCAAGAAATTTCCATAACTGGCGAGTGAAGATAGATGAGATAATCAACATAACGTTGTAATATACCTAATTACAATAACATTGACATAATCACCTATTGTAATGTAATATAATTATAATAAAATCATAGTACTTCTCCTAGTATTGTAATCTTTACAGTAACAGCGGATTTTTGTACCAGTGATTATGTGATAGAACAAAAAAAAATCCATTTTCGTATCATCTTGATGATCTAAAGTCGTAGTGTAGAAAAATATAGAAAATTCTTGATTGAAATTTATGTAAACAAAAGTAAAATAAAATAGACAAACTCCAATTCTAACTTAACTAATATATACTATAATAATTTATTAAAATAATTATAGTAAAAACATTTATTTAAGTAACTACAAAGTACTAATGATCATATTGTTAGTAGCACATTTACTTAACCTATCTTAGTAAATACAAAAATAATGATTATTATAGCTAGTTATTTCTTATAATTCTTTTTAAATTTGTGTAAGCCATGCGCAATAGTGAAGCAGCTTTTTACACAAAAAAACTGTCCAATCTACTATCGAACTACTACTATTTGACATTAAAATTTCATTTAATTAAAAAGGTTTTAAGGCGTATTAAGGCTACATAAAAGTATCGAGTAAAAAGATAGAAAAATTCGATTGACGTCAATCCTCTCCGACATCGTGATAATACGAGTGTATTAAAAAAAACATGTTAAGTTCCAAACAGTAATAACGCTAAAATCCCCGTTCCATCAAAGGATGACAAAGTAACGTATTTCTAATATACAAACGATACGCAGCTTCGTGCATCACATCCGAATTTTAATATTACTTTTTTATATGTGGTTCTCCTTTGAAGTGCAACTTTTATTCGATATTACATTATCGAATCGTCAGCATCGATTATTCGCTCTCGGAATACAAAGGCCGGAACGAAAATTAAAATGTTTTTATTAGAAAAGGAACTATAAAAAATACTTTTTGAAGGACAAAAATTACATCTACCATCTACGACTAATATTTGAATTCAGCCTAGAATTGTTTTTACGTTTTGGGATTTCTGAGTCAGGTTTTGGGAAAAAGAAGTACGTAACCGTTGCCCTGACTTGAAAATTCTACTTTGTACACATAAAAAAAGTAAATTGGCTCATAATTACCAACACGATAATTAAATACATTTTATAGTTCTCAAATATTTTGGAGCGGAATAATATTGCAACAAAAGAGAGTTTCATGTTCATTATAACTCATTAAAGCTAATGGCCATTTTTAATTAAGTATTGTGCGGCTTCGTCCGAGAATTCAAATGCTACTTAGCAAGTCCTCGTTTACATGTGACTTAGTTTGATATGTTGCTAAGTCGGAAAGACTGAATAGGGCCGGTACGACAAGGGGTAGGTTTCCGGTGGCCCATCTGAAGGGAGGACGGTAAAGAAGGCAAAAATTCTGTATACATTACGCACATTTATCTATTATTTTTTAAACTTTATATTCCGTATAAGAAGTGGGCGAGGAAACATTTGCTGATATAAAATTGTTATTGTTAGCATTGTACAAGGGCCAGTTGTATTCCAGCATAAACTGCGAAGGAATCCTCACGTTCCAAGGCTTTCGCAAGATTTTGCGAGCTTTCGCAAGCTTCCACGAGCTTTCGCCAGACCCCTGGTGCAAATATGGAGGCGGCTTTACGTTCATCTTACCAAAGTGGAATGCAATAGTTTTATTGGTCCATATGTAGACCATTGTTCCCTTACTGAATGGGTACCCAAGATTTATGGATTTCATAAAGTGATTAAATATCATGGCGTAACGCAAAGCTATATAGATCAGGTTGATTGAGATTTTTTTGTCTTATTGGCTCATTTAATATTCAATAATGGGAATTCGAAAGTGAATTGGCGAAGGCAATCGGATCGCATTCCAGTGCAACCTTTGTATTTAGTTGCTGGGCCAAGTACGGCGTCCTATTAGTTAAGCTACCGCAACGTTTACCAATTTTTGAGATATAACCTTTTTTGAAGAGTAGTAGGTAAGTGCTGTTAGTTTTATTCATCCTACTAATATATGCGAAAATTTGTATGTTTGTTTGTTTGTTACTCCTTCATGCGAAAACTGCTGAACCGATTTTCATGAAATTTGGCACACACAGAGTAACTTGGATTAAAACATACTATAGTTTTTACCCCAAAAAAATGTTCCTATGGGAATGGGATGCCATGGGATGATGCGTGGATTTCTAACTTCAAAAATGGTGTTGTTATTATTATACATAATCTAATATTATACTGAAATATATATTATATTAAATATATACGTATTGTATGAAACAATAAATCGCTTTGAGAAGCGAATTTGTCGCCGCACATTTTAGGCGCTTTAGATATTCCGTTTAAGTCAATCTTATCGTGATAATAACTTTTAATCTATTCGTCCAAATTACTTAGTGTGAATGACAAAGTTTATCTACATTCAATACGATAATTGACAGATGTATCAATTTTCATAAGAGTTCAATAAATATTTTAAAATGTGCATCGTTAAAAAATATCCAATTTAATTGAATGTTTGGTTCACTATTTTGGTCATAGCGACTTACACATAAAAGATAGATATATGTTGTCGCGGACTTTTATTTAGAAATATTTAAGATAAATAATCCTACAGTAATTATCTTTGTTTAACTCCAACGATTAGGGCAGCGCACGCCAATATTGCTCTCAGGGGCTGATTTTTTTCCGACTTACTTATATTATAACCAAATTATAAAAAATCCCTATATATTTTAACTTATAATGTTATTCAGGTATAAAAGCTATATTACTGTAAAGTTTCATGAAAATCCGTTCAGTAGTTTTTGTGTGAATGAGTAACAAACACACTCACAAACTTTCGCCTTTATAATATTAGTAGGATTTTAGATTCCCGACGATTAGTGCATTGTTTTTACGGACTCCGACCCTGCTTACCTCGTACGACCCTGGCTTTCATTGAACATCGAAGATAGCTCGCACGTTTGACTTGAATTTATTATTTTGGACTTTATCTCTGGCTTGTGGATTGGATATTGTTAAAATTATGGATCGCTGTGTTAACAGTGGAATAGCAACTAATACTTGCAATACACTAGGCAGTCGAGCCTTATTATATGGTACCTAAGCTGGGCTAGGTACCAAGATAATATTGTCCCCCCTGCACAATTTCTGGATGACATTTTAATTATAATTGAAGAACAATACAACATATGTTTTAACATGTTGTTTTATTACTCAGACATTCTTTCCCTCTGTACCAGTTTATAATATTTATAGTAGTATTACTTTGCTCTGTGATTTATAGTATAGGAGAAATGTAGAGTACCTATTACAAGCATGGCACTACCTCTTAGTCTCCTAGTCCTCCGAGGTATATAGAAACGATCTAAGCCAATTAGTGCTTACAAAAATTATCTAAAATCGATATTATTTTGTTAATATCTTACTGTCTTACTGTACAATAAACATTGTTCCATTCCTTGAGTCCTATTATTAGATAATTTTGAAAATACTGTCTGTATTTTCAAAATTATATCAAATAAGACTAATTTTTTTTATAAATAGGAGTATTACTTCAAAAACAACAGTCAGAAATTAGTCTTATTTTTAAGACGGTGGCGGTGCGAGCTAGATATTGTATGTCTTATTTATCAGACCATAGAGGTTAAAAGGTTAAATATAGTAAGCATTGGTGTATAAAAAGACCTTTTGAACTTCAGGTATCGTATTCTGACAGTTCAAGGTTGTAACATAATCTCACTTTTACTAAACCTCCATTATCTCAGCTCTTAGATTGTCAATAACCTATAGAAGTTCTTGCGAAGGACTAGTAACTTGAAACCTTTTAATTAATACCCTTTTTATAGATTAACTTGGTATTTTCAGAGTCTGTTTTCAACACATTCTCAACTGAGCTATGTTCATTGCCGACGAGGCCATCCTGTCAATTAGTAACTTATACTTTTGCTAACCTCACTAAATATGACACAGCCACACGTGGAGCGCGAAGACCAATTTGCCTGCAATGCAGCAATAATACTATTTAAATATGTCTGTTCATATTAATTTACATTGCCAATGCAAAAAAGTTATGCTTTGACACGCATGCTAGTACAACAATGTCAGTAATAGGAGTTTTAATCAGAATCAATTTGCATTATTATAATTGATATCTATTCATTACAGTTAAACATGCGCATACATATATTGTTTATGGATGCGAAAATTCAAATACTTACAGCGCAAACTTGTTAAGATAATGAGACAAAAAGTATTGAAGTTGCAACCCTGTGGCTATTGGCGTTGATAATGTTGGCAGTGAACAGCTACTTATAATATGACTCCTTGTGAGAAAAAAAACTGGAACGCAACAATGTAGGGTGGCCGCATTCCTTTTGTTTTGACGGAATTAATTTGTAAGTCTCAATAATCGTTCGTAATGTATCGAGTGTCGGTTTATGAAAGGTTAAAAGTAAATAAGCATTTAAGTCTCGCGCCTGCTTTGCTAAGTGCAAGTAAAATATAAATTATATTTTTATACATTCTAGATATAAACGAAGATTTCAAATATTATGCCTAAGAGTATAAGTAAATGTTTGTACGAATCTAGCTTACAGGGGTGAAAAGGTTTGAGCGCGGGAGGAAGTTGAGCTTGCTAGCTATTATATAGAATGCTCCCCTCAGTGATTCCGGGCCGATACGACCTTGGGTTCTTCAAGAAAATAGCTTATTTATCTCTGTAAGGCAGCAATGCATATGTGAGACCTCTAGTGCCACGCATGTCTGCGGGCGTTGGTGTTCACTCAACATGAAGTGACTCGACTGCTCATTTATTCCCTTTATTTTGAAAAGCATACAAAGCCCAATAACCTCACTTTAACAGTAAAAGTTAGCCTCCGAGCCCCGACTGTGCTCGAATGCAGCTATTCCTTTTATTTTGAGCGACTACGGAATATTTTTCATTTCAAACTAGTATCATATAACTTCAAATTACAATTTGTTCACGGCAGACATAAAATCAAATAGTGCCCCTCATACGCCGTACCATACATTCTCTTTTCAAACACTTTGGGGCTAAGCTAAATTTTTTCGCTCCCGCCGCACCTCTACACGATAGAGAAAAAATTTTAATCAAAAATCATCCCCCGTTCGTGTACTTCTTTTGACAATAATACACAAAATTTTCTGCACTGAAATGACAACAAAACATACAAAAACGGGGCAAAAGCGAATTCGTTGCGAATATAACGAATTTGTCAACCTGTACCTTTGACGCGATATATGATTACTTTTGATCAAAAGGTAGCGAGTTAAAGTTTTTAATTCCAAGTTTAATGCTGCAGTTTTGTTTTATGTGGCACAGACAAGCGGCCTCGCTGCTATTTACGGTTCTTTTCACCTGTCAGCTCAGAAATTATCACGATTAGTACACCTATAACGCATATACCTAATAATATAGATAAAGATAATAAATAAAGACTAAATACGTTTCCAGCGAACTGTTGCATCCATTAGGCCGCCGACTCTTGAAGGAAATGAGATTACAAAACCGCAGATGTAAAGCTGCTGTTCCAGCTTGTGACAGATAAATAAATTTTTTTTTTTTTTATTTATTTATTTTCAAGAAAAATTACAAAGTTTTACATACATTTTAAAACTCGCCAAACTTTTACGTTTGATGGCGAGACACGCTCAATCGGGACGTATCTACGGTAAACGCCTGTCGCCATATCGGAAACAAAACTGGGCGAGCCAATAATATTACTTCCAAGGGAAAACTTGTAGGAGGAAAAATGTATTTTAAAACCATTTTAAGTCTTACGTTCAGTAGAGACTGACAGAGTTAAAGTGATAGCTGTGCTGTTGCGTTTCGTGCGGTGTGTGAGTAGCCGGTGGCCCGCGGAGGGGGGAGGAGGAATGAGGGCAACGCATCTGTATAACCTTTCTGGTCGTCGGTAGTCATACGAATGGCTCCCATTCCTCATTTGCCCTCTTATACTATAAAAAAAATTACGTTCACTAGAGATTATATTTTTGAACCGCACTCAAAACACCCAAAAAAATTGGCTAGCACGTTAATGTTAATGAGGATTTAATTCCCAGTTACTTTTAGAGTATCCAAGTATAAGTCCTTGTGAGCTGCCTCGAGCTCTGTTATAATAAAAATTACTTAAATTTTCATGATTAAAACGACTGCTTAAATATAGCGACGCTTAAGAATCTCTTGTCCTTATTCTAAAGATAGAAAGGTAATTATTTTAATAGTTTTAATAATAGAAAAAGTTTCTTTAGCGGTGAACCATTGTACCTACTTTTTGGCGTTTAAGTGCTTTATAAAATAGGACTAAAAATATCGGCCATGCTCCATAATTAAAAATAAACTGGAACTTTATTCAATTAGCAATTTAAAGTGAACTGCCGAATCCTTAAATAGACTCGAAAGTAAATCTAACGAAAATATTTGTAGCGCTCGGAGCAGTCGGAGCCATTTTCGTGACTACCAACGACGGTAGCATAGAGGCACTTACACAATCTAGTTACATATATACACACACACAAGCATTTTATTAACGTAGAACATATTTATGAAAGAAAATTACTTGTTTTCGTCACTGCGAAATAGTGAAATGCTTTAAACAAAAAGCGCCAAAATAGGTAAGCGAGTAAATATATGAATAGTTATATATTTGGGTAACATGTGTTTTGACGTATTTAATGAAATTGAAATTGATAAAAAGTGGAAATAACATAAAAAAGGATATGATACAATCAAAATCTATTAAAAATTTGAAGTGACAATACATTTCATCAGCTTTAAGTATTTTTTGTAATTTCAAACAAACGTCTCCAAAGTAGGTAATACGTCTAATATTGTACATATATTAATACAACTACCACAAAATCTACAACTGGGCTACGAAAAGAATCGACAAACCAAACCACCCACGTCATTAAACCGCCGCGACAGACAGACACCTCTGAAGAATGTGCTCTTAATAAGTCATCAGCTAAGTAAAGCCCCCGCTAGGTGTCGGAGGGCGAAAGTGGGTAGAGGGTGGAGCGCGGCGTTCGCACAAAAAATGACACAAAGTATAAAATCTGCATACAGTAATGGGAGTAGTAGCCTCTGAGAGGCTTGCGGCGTGCAGGGATCAAAGGTGAACTAACTTTGGCGCATCTATGTATAGGCTTATTTGTTTTCTTTTATAGTTTTCATTGAGAGCCTCGTATTTGAATTGCCTGTTGATAATTAGGCGCTGGATTATTTAACGCTATAGTGATCAGTGTTTAAATCAATGCTGAATAAGAGCTTTTTTTTGATGGAAGCCATCATTGATTCTCAGTTGAAATGTTAATAATATAATTTAACACGTGCTGATGATATGACAATGTGGTTAGCCTTTGGTGCGTTTTGATAACCACCGACGACCACATATATCTGGAAATAATCCGATAAAATATACAAATATACATTTATAATATGTTGTGCCCCCCTCTCTTTCAATGGGCCACCGGAAACTCACAAATCGCACGAAAATCTCTGAATCCGGACTGATTTAAAATGCTTTTAGTATTTGGCACTTTTATGTTTTTGCAGTTTGTTTGTTTGCGATTGTCTACGAGCACTGTCTCTTACTAGCAAATGAACAGATCGTCACACGTGACGTCGGACCTATAAATGTCATTTACGGAGCAACAATTGATAAAATGAAATTAATATGTTTTTATTTCTAATCCTACTAATATTATAAACGCGAAAGTTTGTATGTTTGTTACTCTTTCACACAAAAACTACTGAACGGATTTTCATGAAACTTTACAGTAATATAGCTTTCATATCAGAATAACATAAGTTAAAATTTATAGGGATTTTTGAAGTCCTAAATTCACACGGGCGAAGCCGCGGGCGGAAGCTAGTTCTATTATAAAAATACTCTACGAACGCAATCAACCACGGGTTTCGTCAAACCTGAGAACCGGCAAAAGAAATTAAGCGGGACTCATTAAGTTAATATCACACTAAATCATCAACCCGTACGAGGGGTACTACACTACTAAGAACATAAAAACAACAACACATCCTTACGTTAGTTTCCTAACAGAGTCGGCAGAGAGACTCATAGAATATTGCACGAACAGCATTCTTTCACTATTCGATAGACACAACTACGTCAAACTTTAATTTGTAGGTCAATCTCACTTTTGCCATTCGCTACCTCCACCCAATTTCCGTAGCTCTTATCTTATCACATATTGAGCCCAGAACCCGTCTGAGGTGACGCCGGTAAGACAAAGTGTTCTTTGACCTAAAACTAAAAGGGGTAGCCTCGTGGAACTAACTGCATCAAGTTACAACTCAGTTGTATGAACAACGCTCTGTATGTTCACACTGTATGTATTTTAGTATCGATAACCGTGCCAATAATAGCTATCTAGTGCTCTGTTATGTGGGTATAAATATGGTTATACTTTGTGTAACATACTTAAATGTATAACATTTATTGTTTATAAAAATAATATAAATATTGCCGTTGTTTAGTGTTACAAAATTATTTACCGCTTAAGCTAATTTACAAATAAGTAGGATATATTTAATGAAACTAATATCCTTTTTAAGCTGTGGTATTTAGGGCTGCAGGAATCTTTTTGAATGTAATCGATAGGGCAATCCAATAATCTCTTTAAAACCTAAATAAAACGTTTTTCATGCTAGCAATTGTGTGTCATTTTGATCAAATGAAGTCACTAAATAAACACGACTCTTTTTGTACGATTGGGTAAAAATAATAACGTGACAAAGTAGTTAAGTTATTCCATGTTGTCGTCTAATGCAAGTACTTGTGATAACGCATTGTTCGTCGGGAATTACATGTCCCCCAGTATTATATCTCTCAAGTGGCCCTCCCCACCACTTGTGGGGGGAGGAAAAATCATCTGCGCGCCGCGAGGGACATCTATATGTTTTATAAGTATTTTATTAGACAAATAGCAGGTTTAAAGCCACACATTATCAGCTATTCTATTATCACATTCAAGAGGGGAGTCAATAGGTTTTTAAAGGGTCGGCAATGCGCACGTGATGCCTCTGGTGTTGCAAGCATCCATAGGCTACGGTAACCACGTACCATCAGGTGGGCCGTATGCTTTTTTTGCCACCATCGTAGTATAAAAAAAAAAAAAAAAAGCTATAGTTCAAAAGATATAATGCTGTTGTGATGGTTGCAGGTTGTTTGAACCCTAGAAGATCCTTCTACAACCTTATTATACGTCTCAGAGGATTACACACTTAAATGTGTACGTACACACAAAATACGTGTATATAAAAACTGTCTGCGCCCCGCGGTTACACCCGCGTCGATTTAGATCCCGTGGAAAATTACCTATGGCATCCCATATGAACATTTTTTCGGGATAAAAACTATCATATGTGTTAATCCAAGTTACTCTCTATGTGTGTGCCAAATTTCATGAAAATGGGTTCAGCGGTTTTTGCGTGAAGGAGTAACAAACAAGCAAACAAACAAACATACACACTTTTGCATTTATAATATTAGTAGGATATACGTATCTATTGTTATATTTTTGTTAGTGGTTAAAGGAAATTTATGGGAACAATGGATAATTCTGAGGGTTAGCCTAAGGTGAATACAGTACCTTAGCAAGATATTTTTATAAACTAAGAGGGCTGTCCTTTGTACCCCTCTGATAATAAAAAGAAATGGCGCAGTGGGTAACAGTTGAGGACGGGAACCTGACACTGTTCCGAAGTTGTTCTGTAATGCGGGACAGCCCATATTATGTAGAGGTGGATCATTTGGTGGACTAGCTGCCAGGTATGTGTTGCTTCACAGATCCGGGGCACCTCAAAAAAAGGGGCACCGTTAGCATTCGGTGGTTTAGTGAGTGAGATTATACCATCTTGTGCTCTGAGTCCCACCCAGTTAAATGTTAAATTAAAAGTATCCTCGAAGAAAGATGCTACCGGGCCGGTGTTTCCCCTTAAACTAAAATCCTGGGCTTAAATGTGAAATTAAAAGCATCGAAGAAAGGGAAGCATCTCAACACACGCGCAAACATTCTCAACGCCGAAGCTTCCAACGCGGAAAATTGGAAAATAACAAATTTCCAATAAAACACTCATAGTCAAGTGGATTGAGTCTGAACATGCTCTAACTATTAAAATCTTCACCCGCTTTGAGACGAGGACGCACTTGAAGGGAAACGAAAGGGGATAATGAAAACACCAAGCAAATCAGGTACGTCTGCGCCCATAAAAATATATAATTCTGTAATCAAACAGTATAAGCCGCGCTAATTGGTGGCAGGCTGTTTTAAAGGCAAATAATTAATTGGCTAGGCCACTACCGTGGCAGCTCTTTGACATCTATTGATTACCAATTCAAAACCGGGGAGCCGTTTGATTCGCGATTCGTTAGAAGACGCCATTCAGATGCGGATGATGAGAAAATATCACAAGGACGTTGGCCAGCCGCTAACTGCATTACGGTGCTGATTTTGCATTTACAAGTGACAGCTTCAAATTTTCACTTGATATATGTTGATTTTCAACAACGCAACAAAAGAGGTAGTGCCACGCTGAATGCATGTAGCCGAATTGCGCCAGCATGACCTCTCGCTTACTCGTACACGATAATGCCGTAAAGTGACATTTGTGCTGTCGCGTTTCGTGCGGTGTGTAGGTTGCCGGTGGCCCATGGTGGTAGGGGGAAGGGGGACAGCGCATCTGAGTAGATAAGTGGCGTCGGTAGTCATGAATGGCTCGCGCAAGAAATTAGTAGATACTTATGTAAATATCGATTTATACTGCTATAACTAATTTTAAAATAATAGTTTTCATACTATACTTAGCACAAGCGTTTTAAAAAAATGAGGAATACAATTATTACTATCTACACATATAATAACCGTAATATTCGTGTGTTTGTACATTGAATATATTTACGAACGACTAACTGGGGGCGACGTTAAAATAGTATTAGAACGCTTCTCAATTCATCAAATCACAACATATTTCAATTTAAATTTTTTTTGTCTGTCTGTTTGTCTGTTTCTCTGTTTGTCTGGGCTAATCTCCGAAACTACTAGACGGATTCGAATGGAACTTTTTGTGGTGTAGGTATAGGTACTAAGTCTCGTCAATATCCAAAATACTTTTTATTATCCCTACGCGAAACCGGAATTTCGGCACACTGCAAGCGAAAGAAAACAAATCCCTTTGATTATAATATTACCACGCTACGCGTACGAAGTCACAGACACCAGCCAATTGATAATAAACGAATGAATTAAAAAATAATACGATTATATTTATATCACTTAATGTCCTATTACTTTTATATTATTATCTAGTAATTTAAGATTTGTAAAGAATCGCACTTTTTTGTTTGTAGTCGTATAATTTAACAACCAATACTGCTTTCGCAAAAGGACTTAACAGATGGCAGGAAAATATTTTAGTGAATTGGGAAAGGAAAAAAGAAAGATACAACCAACAATCTATTCTGCATCAAATGGTCACGTTGCAGATCGGTCGAGTGGTTTCCGCGTATGTCTCGTAAAAGAAAAACAACTTCCATTTTAGTTTTCATATAGGCTTTAGGACGACGACAGGTACCGAAACCACGAAACCGATTTCAATATTTATTTTAGTAAAAGAAAGATTGGCCACATTCAATTCCAATCTCGAAATAAAATTCGCCTTCGTTTACTATACTAGCTATTTCGTCTGGTTTTCCTCGCCTTTTTTTTATTTCATTTATCGCTCACGGATGAAAATAATATAAAAGAATAAGCTTGGGGCCGATCAGGCAGACACGGGAAGTGCCTCATGCTGAAATTCAAAAGATTAAATTGTAGCTACGTTGTCACGTATCGTACGGTTTGTACAAGCTTACCGTACCCCATCGAAGGAGATCAGGTGGAGTAAATCGGAGGATTAGTATTTCTTTCGGCCCCATGAAAAAAACGTAGGCTATTTATACAAGACTTACTTAATATATATTAGATAGAACTTAGATGTTCTGAATAATTGTGATGAAGCTATTTTATTAAGAGCTAATCAATTCAGCTGTAATGCAGCACCATTACTGCTAAATTGATCATGACTAGGCTAAATGATTTTCGTGCGGTAATTTTTTTTTGTAATTATTTTTCTAAAAACCCCTAATAATAGATATTTAAGAACATTTTTAAAGCGTGTAATAAAAATGAAAAAAAACGTACATTCGGCACGGCCCAATGAATATTTAAAAACTATTAAACACCGCCGGCCTTTCTAATAAAGCCATTACTCGGAGCAAGATTATTAGGTACATAAATAATTCGGAAATATCAAAGTTTAATCGCTCTGACGGTACGTTTTTTAATTGGTCACGTCCAAGTATCGATTTTGTGAAATCACCCCTCTGAAACTCTCGCCCTGGCCGGCCATAAAAAAAAAACGGCATTATATTTTGGACGTTCAGCTACGGAGCGATTGTCGTCCCCTCTCGCTTCACTTTCTTCGTCCTTTTCTTTTTAATTCGGCGTATTTTTATTTGCTATGATAAATTGTAGGTGGGCGGTGGGGTGTTTCAACCCCCTTTTGTTTCGGTAATTTTTTATGTCTGGTGTTTCGCTTAATTGCGTGGTGGTTTGCGGATGCTCATTGTGGCGATATAGGTCGGATTCCGAGACAGACATGACCCGCTTACCTTGCAACCTTCTACTACAATTAATGAATGTGGAAAAGCCGACCTACTTTTAGAGTGGCGTTAGGACAATGAAATATTAATTGTGATAATTTTATTAAGTTAATGTTCAGCCCCGCTGCAGATATCTGGTGTGCGCTCTAATTTATATTTCGCGCGATGCGTAAGTAACCGATTGCCCATGGAGATGGGAGAATGAAGGAAGGTGCGTTCTGCGTAGCCTTTTTGCGGATATCTGTGGGCGTCAATCTTGAAAATGTTAACCTCTTATACTACAAAAAAATAAAAATATATATTGTAACTATTCTTGGAGAAATTATTTTTTGTATCTACATGTAAGTGTAAGTACATAATATTTGTATAAAAAGAACTCTATTTGCAATGAAACTATTTTCATCTCGAACCCATAAGGTTAATCTCCAAAATGTTCGCGTGGCACGTCTATTTTCACAGCTACATTAGAAGTTTTCCAACATTGCACGAATCGGATACGTTAGTTAACAAATAATCACCGCATTAAGTTAAGAATATAACAATGAAACATTATACATTCGATCCGCCATATCGCATATCGACAATACCGCAGTTAAATGAACGAAGACCGGAAGAATACTTACATTATATCATTTCCAGTAAAAAGTAAACATATTCCGTATATAGTTGATACTTTGTTCAGCAGGATATTGGGCTCGCATATCATAACTATTTGTAGAGAATGGGCGATCGAAAATGACACGACACTGTCGATATTCAAGAGGTATTTTAAGAGGTAGTGCCACGCTGCATGCTCGTAGTAGTCGGCCGGAACAGCCGGGGAGATACCTCTCGCTTACACGGTAGCGTAGTGACAGCTGTGTTGTCGCGTTTCGTGCGGTGTGTAAGTAACCGGTAACGAGCAATCGGGGCCATTTTCATGATTACCGACACCTCCTTCTCCCTCCATGGGTAAGCGGTTACTTAAACCGCACGAAACGCGACAACACAGCTGCCACTTTACGCCGGTTTCATGTAAGTGAGAGGCACTTCCCCGGTCGTGTCAGCCCAATTCGGCTACATGCATGAATGTAGCGTGGCACTACCTCTTACTAACGTTTTATCTACATGCGACCTAAATGTCCATGTCAAAAATGATGACTCTGAAAACCTACGTAATAAAAAAATACCATCTGAAATTTCCAATTCGTCGATCACGCGATAAAAATCTACGTACCCATATCGGCCGATTGGAGTTAGTTTCGAGCAAATAACACCATAGAAATGGCATCCTTTATGTTTCTCTATAACTAAACTATTATATCCCGGCTTTTTGTAGCACCGACTGAGCTGCAATAGAGAGAGAGAGATGTGAAGAGTTAAAGTGTTTTGTTTTTTTAATTCTTTCAAAGAGACAGGCTATATTATACTGTCTATTATAATTATAAATGCGAAAATTAGATTTTGGAACAAGCCATTAAAAATCATGTCAAAATTACTGAACGGATTTTTGTGAAACATATCGATGCTCTTAAAAAATAATAAAGAAATAAATTATATTGTATCATCCAAAGAAGTGGGCACGGGTCGGCTTGTATACGAATAGTACATTGATAAACTATATTTTGCTCGAACTAAATTTATCAATTTCAGAATATTTTTAGTGCAACTTCTATTTTAATCATTACATTTAAAAACAGTGTAGTATAATATTAACGATTCATTCTTATTTATAATTAATCTAAAACTATGCAAGATACCGTTTTATCCGATACGTCTAGTCACTGGTCAAATAAAGAGGTGGAATGTCAAAAATCATAAAATCACACCTGGCTCTATTTCCATGAAGCTTAGGCATACATTTTAAAATTGAAAAGGTGACTTTGAAAAATGTTCCAAACGTAAGCGTGGTGTTAGCCAGCCTTTTTGGACAGGATCACATGTAAGCACTAGAATCAATTTTTACCGGAACGCCCTAGCTTAACGCTGAAATTTCTTTTGTGCATTGAATAAGGGGAATTTTGAAATGGCATTAGTCTTTTGCATGCCAATACAGATGCCCAAAACTTGGACAGTATTTTTGTAATAGATATATTACATTTATATAAGTTTATGTGACGATTTATTTATATTGCTACAATCTATAATCTAGTAATGTTAATAAAGCAATTACAAATGTTTTCTAAATATTATTCAAGGGGTCAGTTGTCAATGTTTATAGAATTAAAAAAAATATGTTTCGGTATCAATTTATAGACTAAAATAAGTATCTATCTCTACTCAACGGGCTCATCGGATTTTTATCAAACTTTCTAGGTATATTTTTATTATTTCCGTTAGTCAGTAAATAATAATTTCCAACTTTACCGATATTTTCCGTGATCGAAATTTAAGCAGGTGAAACCTGGACGAGGTTAATAAATAAATTGTTTTGAAACAAGTTAATTAAACATTTACATGATGCATATGGTTTCCTTTTGCATGTAAATTATTAATTGCTTTTTAGAAGCTGAATTAAGCGAGCAGACGCTCCCCAGCGCACACTTATTGACACGGAACGAGGCGATTTAGTCGCAAAGCGACTGCGAGTGTTACGTATCAAGCTTCGGCGCAGTCGCTAAATCGCGCGACTCCTATACCGCGACTGAACGCAGAGTCGTTAAATCTCCATGCAGCATTGATGCAGTCGCAAAATCGCACATCACCGCTGCTAAAAGTAGCGTGTGTGCTGTCAGCCTTAAGTCTCAATGCATTACATTATTGGCGTTTGGTATGGTCCATTCCCATGCACGCCTACATAATGTAGATATTATAAAATGCACTGAAAAACGTTAATGAGTAAAATGTCAGCATCATTATCGCGCATCCACATGAAATATTTTCTATTATACTTCAACTCGTGCCATAACTCGATGTAAATGGGATACCTTCGTTTCATTAAAGTTTATTTCGTCCTTAGCGGTGTTTTATGATAGTTTGTAATTTTAATGACTCTATTGTCACTTATTTACGGCCAAGCGCTGGATCGTCATAATTATGGAC